>JAANDG010000756.1:5000-62202 GCA_036852015.1 Pelodera strongyloides | reverse complement strand
AGTCGACGTAAGAACAACCGTGCTGTGTTTTCGGTTGGTGACAGAGTGGTTTTGTTGGAACCTTCTGTAAAAGGGAAATCAGACAATCCGAAATTATCTCTCCCATTCTCTGGACCATACAGAATCGTCAAGATCAACAACACATCAGCTACTTTGAAAGACCTTGTTGATGGTGATAGAGCAGAGATAGTAGTGCAGATGGAAAAGTTACGATTGGTACCTCCTGGCATGAAAGATTTTGAACTTGATGTTCATAGTGGTCGTCAACGGCGAGTGCAGAAAACTACTGGAGCTCAGAAACCTATTATTCCAGTAAGACATAGCGGACGACTGAGAAATAATGTTCACTCCCTCGTTTTTAGGGATGGCAGTGATGTTGCGGTTGTGAATCCTGGTGATTCACTGTGCTTTGATACCGAGTTTCCGACACCAGTTCTTTATGAAGAAGTTGCAAAGTATCTGGAAATTGCTGCCCTCGACGAGTCGAAGCTCGTGCCGGCGAAGACACTGCGACGTTTGGCTATGTTGATTCACAGAAGCCGACCCTTTGTTTTGATGAAAGAACTTGTCTTCAGTAGAGACACGGCAATTGATCCCGAAGACGTTGTCCGTGCTCTTCAGATGCGAACTGGTCGAGACCCACAGCTTGTCGAAGAACTCTTGGTGCTTAGTGAAGGACGTATGCCCGTATATGAGAAGGAATCTGACACTACCCTCATGAGAGCTGCGTTGAAGTTGATGGCACAAGATGAGGCTCGACACATTAAGACTGGAACGATAGCTGCTGCCGAAGCAGCGCTATCTAAGGCTGATTCTGATAGAATGAACCGTGAGATGCAGGAATATCACGAGTGTCGGATGCTGAATTCATCTGAGGTGGTTCTTGTTGGAGATAAGACTGCCGAGGTACTTCGTCGTTCTTATATCAAGAACCCGGATGAGGTGTACCTGTTTAACACTTCTCGCTCATCAATGGACTCAGAATTACGTACTCTGGAGAGAAGGCTGACCTCGCAAAATCGCATCCGATTGATGATTGTCATATTCAACTATGGTGAACCTCTTTTGGCGAATCGCGAGAAACACCAGGAAGAACGTGACAGACTGAGTGCTATTCAGTCCAGACTTCGTGACAGTACCAACATTGTTGTGGCTCCGAATATCTTCGAAAACTCCGGTCTCGTGGAGACAGATTTGGCAATGATGAGACATTTTCTTCGTGGGTTGCCCCAGCCTAAATTCATTGTCAGGTTGAACACATTGGGTGTCCCTGGAGGATATACCCATCAAGTCATGCGAGTGTATCGGATGAATCGCGATACTATTCCTGCTCGCAACTTCTTGCTGCCCTATGTGGACTGGCTTTTGCCACCAGAGATTGAGTCGCTTGCTGATTACCGCAGTGACATTCGTGACCTTTCGGAAAGGGTGTCGTTTCCGAAGAAGAAGAAGACAGAAACGCCGAAGGAAGACAGATCAGAGAAGAAGACCTACAAGTCTCACCATCGCTCTCCTCCCCATAAGCGTCATTATCACAATTAAGCCGAGGACGACTTAAGCTGAAGAGAGGGAAGTAAATGTAGGCACACCTTCCATACACTACGACCTAATAACCAATTACGAATGGTGTTAGTTTTCGTAAACTGTACATATTTGTACTTCATGACTACCGTATATATTTGGTCTCAAAAAGACATGTCGATCATCGATTTTCGAATTGTTTCGAATCACATGCGTGTTTTTGTTGATTGCTCGGATTTTTGAGTGTGAGAGTGTGTGTTGGGGCTTCGGCCCGTAGTGAGGGGTTTCACCCCATTATTATTTGTTTTGTATTATTAGTTTGTTCTAGAATGTAACCTTTCTAATTGTTAGTCACTTTTCGTATTCTAGTTAGCGTAGCCGTAACAATTTAACCGTTGTATGAGTTTCTTTCTTAGAATTGTAAATGTAGCAAGTTCCTTTGATTTTGTTTACTTTAGAATGAGTTTATTATTTTCGGTTATGTAACTCATTTACTGATACTCACACACCTTGATACTCATTTATATTTGTTTTAAGCGTTGTTTTTTAGTAGTAAAATTCTTGATTTTCTCAAGACGAAGTTTATTGCAACTCCACCAGTCGTTAATCGATTTTCTATCTATACTACTTCTGGTCCTCATGTGAATGGTTATCAGAACGTCGTCTTGAACGGAATCGTCTTGTGAAACAATTTATTTTCTTCAGGTCATTCCTCAATTAGTTAGCAAGGTCGCTGGGATTGATATATCCGCGGCTTGTTAAGGTGAGATAATCAAGACTTTAGATTGTTCAATGCTGGGGAGTCCCTCACCGGCCAGGGGACTTGCCCAACTCTCAACAGGTAGAGCGTTGGACTGTTAATCGAAAGCTTGTGTGCTGCTGTGGGTTCGAACCTCGCCAGCGGCAAAGATTTTGTAGCTTCTCTTTCGATTAGGAAATTTCCTTTATGAATGGATTTTGTTGTGCACATAAAAACAAAATCATAAACAAAGTCCGTGACAAACTCTTTCTCCTTTATATAATAAGATAATATCATGCTACACCGCAGGAAAGAGTAAATACGGATGCACGATCGATTATTTTCGAAAAACCCCGATATCGCCCCGATCATTTCTCAAAAAACCCCGATTTCGCCCCGATCACGCCTCGATTATTTGAGGGATTTGATCGGGGTGTAGTTCCAAAATATTGTTCCAAGTTTTCAGCACACTTGGATGGGGTTTCAACGTATGGCAAAAACTGCGCATTTTGCTGCAAGTATTAAATGTGCACCTCGTGTACGATTTTGCATACACCTTTGAAAGTTGAAAATGCACCGTTTGTGGGGTTTGCAAGTATGCCAAAAACCGCGACTTTTCCTTGCAAGTATTGCCCTGTCCAAGTATGCGATTCGCACTTGCGAAAATGACAAATGCCTGTCCATGTTCGAGTCAATGTCAATGACAAAGTCCCGCAGCGATTTTGCATCTAGTATGGATCTATTTCAAAATAGTACTGATCTATTTCAAATAGTACGGATCTATTTCAAATAGTACGGATCTGATACACTTTCGTTGCGGGACTATGTCAAACGCGTCATTCTCATGGGTTACGGTAGGCATTTGACATTCATGTAAAATGGCCTGAACATGGACAGGCATTTGTCATTTTCACAAGTGCGAATCGCAAACATGGACAGGGCATATCAATTCGCAAAATCGTGTGCAATTTACCGCAATTTTGACACATCCGCACTAGTAGAAAATCCGCCATCAAAGACATTTTTTGTTGAACAAGTGGTCCCGTGGCGATCGGTCATAAAAACTGCCTGTAGATATTCTCGTGTAGTGCCAAGATACGGTAAATTTTTCGATACTTGCAAGGAAAATCGGGCATACTTGCAAACCCCATTAGGGCGCGTTCGGGATTGATTTTCGGAAAGGAAACTCGGCCAAATCCTCGTTCGGGATGGACATTTTGGAAACGTTCTAATGCTTGGAGAAAACAAAAAATACAGTATGAATTAGCATGGAAAATTTGAAAAATATGCGCGGGAAACGTTTTTCGCAAGCTAATTCATACTGTATTTTTTGTTTTCTCCAAGCATTGGAACGTTTCCAAAAAGTCCATCCCGAACGAGGATTTGGCCGAGTTTCCTTTCGGAAAATCAATCCCGAACGCGCCCTTATGCACGCTCGAAAAAAATAGTCCAGTGACTCTGCCGCGGGACCATTTTTGGCGACCTGTAGTTGTTCTCGTGTAGTGCCAATCTACGGTAATGGGGTTTGCAAGAATGCCCGATTTTCCTTGCAAGTATCGAAAAATTTACCGTATCTTGGCACTACACGAGCATATCTACAGGCAGTTTTTACGACCGATCGCCACGGGACCAATTGTTCAACAAAAAATGTCGTTGATGGCGGATTTTCTATAGTGCGGATGTGTCAAAATTACGGTAAAAGTGTGTAAAAGGCACACGATTTTGCGAATTGATACTCAAGGAAAACTCGCGGTTTTTGGCATCTTGCAAACCCCATAAATTTTCGTGCATACGGCCCACAGTTGGTAGAGAGTGCAGAGTATGCAGCGTGCGAGAGCGTGCAGCGTGCTAGACACTACGAGAATGTACGAAATGACGAATTAAACGGTCATTTTCACCCAAAAAATATTTTTTGCTTTTTACCCAAAATTAAAATATTTATGTAAAATGTGTGATTTATTATATTGTAAATAAAATTGCCTAGCGACCTCCGCGCATATTTTAGGAGTATTTTACTAAAATAAACCTTTTCATGAAACCTTCTAGTTTTCGAAAATTTACTCCATGCGTAGAATTAGCGGAAACCGCTCAAAATATAAAAATTCATATAAAATTTGTGGGTCAATATATCCGCCCAGAAACTGCCAAGCGACCTCCGGGTCGTTTTTAGGAGTATTTTACTCAAATAAACCATATCTCTAAACCTTCTAGTTTTCGAAAATTTACGCCCGGCGCTGTTTTAATGAAAGTGACCCAAACATATAAAATTTTATATAAATTTTGTGGGTCAATATTTCCATCCGAAAACTGCCTAGCGACCTCCGCGCATATTTTAGGAGTATTTTACTCTAATTAACCTTTTCACAAAACCTTCTAGTTTTCGAGAATTTTTGCCCGAAGCAGAAATAGCGGAAACCGCTCAAAAATATAAAAACTCATATAAAACACATGGGTCCATATTCCATCAGAAGATTCTCTAGTAACCTCCGGGACACTTTAGGAGTATTTTACTCAAATAAATCATATTACGAAACATGCTAGTTATCGAGAATTTTTGCCCTTCGTGAAAAAATAGGTTCATGTTATTTACGAAAATAAGCGAAAATATCACGTCAAACGTTTTTTTTACTGGATACACTATCCATTAGATCCCCTAGCGGAATCCGCTCATTCCATTGAATATTTTCTGGCAACAAGTAGCATGTAAGTAAACACTTTTGGATTGCCACCTATTGTGAAAAACATACGCATCTTAAACGCAAGACCGCCGTCGCATAGGATGCCTCTAACGGCCTCCGCAAAAAATGTTTAGAGGTTCTTAGAAAGACTTAGAAATTACAGGAAACGTATTATTCACAGTAACATCTTTATAAACGATTTTCTGTAAACTGCGCGGCAGTTTCTATCAATTCATTCTATAAGTAAAGGAATACCCAAAAATTCCGCTTTCCTTCCAAAAACATCACAATTACTTCAAATAAACCCAGTGCCCGTGGATTCAGCGTGAAAATTGGGTATTATAAAGAACTATAGCAAGTTTAGTAATAGGGGGGGGGGGGGGGGGGGTCACGAAGACAAACACCCCCAACTGTTGCGGGAAACACCCCCAAACTGTTGCGGGAAACACCCCCAAAACGTTGCCGAAATGGCGCGGAAACGTTGCGGGAAAAGTAACAACTGCAAAAAGAAAGCAGCGTGTTGGATTCGAACCTACACTCTTGTTAGCTTACTTTCTCTAAAGAGCGCCTTAGGCCACTCGACCACAGAACACATGTGAGACCTGTGCTTGCGGAAAAATATAGGTACATCAGTTGCAGTTACGGCAGATCCTCCGAGCTCTTTCAGAAACGTTGCCGAAGCGGTGAGGAAATGTTGCGGGGCGCAAATTCCGCGCCGGTGTTTCCCGCAAAGGATCGGCGCGCATTTTGCGCCCCATTTCTATGCGGCGCGCATTTTGTTTCCCATTCGTTTGCGGCGCGCATTTTGTTTCCCGAAATGTTGCGGCGCGCAACTCATCGGCTCTCAGTGTTGTGGAAAATCCCTGCACCTGCCATGTTTTTCTAAGCTCATGAAGTTGAGTGACGCATTATTCTTCCGGGCTGCTAAAGAACAGGCGTCAGTAAACGTAGTCAACAAATATTAAATATTATATTAAATATAAATAAATATTAAATATTTATTAACACATAAAATGTGTGCATCAATATGATGAAAGGTTGACAAGCATCAATTGAATGGCCATGGTTTTAATTATCTTGAGCAAATTTATGTGAGTATTCGTACATTACCTCAAAAAATCACAGCGAAGATAACAACAATAATTGCAACACATTGGGCATTCCTACAAATAGTACTAAGTACAACATAAGCTCAAAAACTAGCATCCTTGATATACCTCCGCCCGTAGTAACCCGAATGCGCTATGTACGAATACTCCTATACCGCACATGGTATTTTCGTGGATAATCCACGAGATAATTAAGGATTTGACCAAACAATTACAATACACATATGTCGAACAACGGATTCCAATTGAAATTTTGTAGTCAAATACCGCATAATGTTTCAACTGCCGCGTAATACAAAGAAAAATGTGAATATAACATACAATATTCCGATTTACAGAAGAACAGAAGCATCGTTTAAACAGATGAGATCAATAACAACTTTCTGGTTGTCGACAGAGTTTATCTTCGCACCCAAAAAGTTGGATTTTAATGTTCAATACATTGGTGTGGTTCATTCGATGTTTTATGAAAGTTGAACAGCAAAACCCTTTGCCTTTGTTGTCTATGTTCTCGTTTCTGTCTACGGTATCTAGTTACGGATCTTCATTTCCAAACTAATCACCTTTTGCCTATTATGTTAAACGATTTCGTCATATTTGAGGAAGCTGGGAGTTTTAGCACTGAAAATTTTTTTATATGTGGGCCCTCAGCCTTTGAAGATTGGGACTCGCGAGAAAGATACTTTTCTAACTTTTCTAATTTACTCCGGTTTTCCGTACGAGTTTACACGTGACAACGTACACATGACAAAGTATTTACAGAATATTAATTATACGGGACGGAAATTAGAATGACCGGATTCTCTGGAACCATATGCTTGAATTTCTAAGCAGGTACATGAAAGCAGTGACAATAAACAACAAATTGTGAGCACAAATGTGTACAACGTAGAAATAGGAGCCTTTTATGAAATGCGACTTTTTTTATTTAATGTACGGGTTTTCAGATCGTCGGGCTGTTCTAATTGCCTTTTACGAATAGAAATTACTATGAAAATCCATTGTCATGTGGAGTACCGGGATAATGTAAAAAAAAAACAATAATTTTCTTGTGAGTGTGCCCTTTTAAAAGACTATCGTGACTGAACAAGCAAGTTTTCTAAGTAAAACACCAGTTATTTGATAATTCATATTGAATTCACAATAATTATGAATAATAACAAGCCTAATAATGGTCTGTTATATTCATTTAATTTATTTATTACTGTGCAATATCGTGAATTTTTGAAACGTGTCAATATAAAATGCAGATAGGTACCGTAGTTTGATGGGTGAAATGTCGTGTGAATCGTGTAAAATCGTGTAAAATCATAAAATCGTGTGAAAACAAAGCCGCGACAAACGCGCGGATTTTGGCTCCACCTTTTTCATGTCAGCCACCTACCAACTGTGGGCCACAGGAAACACACTGCCAAAATCCAGTTATATCGTTTCCCACGGCGTACACCCTGAAAGTGGCCGGCGGTTTACGGTATCAGGGGCCGCAAGTAGGCTACAGACTACAAAGTGTCCCCCCCCGCCCGGCCGTCCGTCCGGTCCGCCGCTCGCAGTTTTGTTCCTGTCCGTGTGTGCCTCCGATTTTGCTATTTTATATTTAACTTTATTCATTCCTGGTAGTGTGTACACTATTCTGTTCCTAGCTTACGTATACCATATGTGAATTGGATAGTATATCCGTACATTTCGAGCGGAAAAGGTGAGGCCGCCAGTTTCATTCGCATTCCGTTTTTCGCCCGCTGGCTGCTCGGACGGCTGACTGAATGCAAGTTTCAAAAGAGTTATCCATGTAATTGCTCATCTTCGCTTTGCAGCTGTCTACAATTGTAGTACGACGAAAGGGAAACTGGAAAGCGGCTGTGGCATAGGCAAAAGAGCGATGTTGGACCAAAGTGAAAGGGATGCCGACGTGGGATTACCTGAACTAGAACCACAATGTTCAAGTTGTAAGTTTCTTGTGTTGATCCAATTGGAAACGGAAACAAATTCGTGTTTAATTACTGGCGACTGGCATTTGTCTTCCAGTGTAGTGTGTAGTATATCACTTGTCCTTTTTTCGTTGGTGTATTGACCCCCACGCCCCATATCATATTCTATTCCATTCACTCTTTTTGAATTGCGTTCTCAATTTTGCAGTGACTGGTCCACGTCTACAACTTCCAGTTACTGTTGGATCGGAGAAGTTTGTCGATCCTGCTCTTCCAACCTCGCTTGTCAGTACACTTAGAGAATTCAAGGATATGGGACTACTCTGCGATGTCGAGCTTATCGTATGTTTACTTGTTTAGTTTGAAAGAACTAGAAAGAATATGTTGTTATTAGTTTGGATAGTTTGGTAACTTCTAGCTCTTCGACCCGAAGTCCAGTGGCCTTAGTGGCACAGGTAACAATAAATACAAAGGGAGTTTGCACTGTTCTATATAGCCAGGGAAGGAGCGATTAGTAAACTCCAACTAGTGAACTAGTCGGGGTCTCGGGTGCCTCCGAATGTCCGAATCTAGTTAATCAGTCCGCAAAATTGGGAAGGCGCGGTACCTCTGGACTATACGGTGCAAAGCGATAATACAATCAATAACTTAATATACGGAGAATCTGGATCAACCGTAGCAAGGTTTATTACTAACAAAGAATATACACAAAACGGGGGGTTCATCCCCACACACCGAAGAAGACATCAATAGTTCCTAATAATATATGCTAATACACCAAAGATGATTACGGTAATTGAGATGTAAGGGAATTATGCGTAAGCAGGGTAAGACCAATATAAGAATGAATAGATACATGACTACGGTAGGATATACATGATATTAAAGGGGCACTTCAAATCACCTCTTTGTTTATTTTTGATATGTGTAGTTCACCAAATAAAAATCACAATCAGTACAAAAAGTTTCCAAATTAAGGATCCCAGAGTTTGTAGTCTGCTGATATTGGATAGACTTGATATGAATCCACGTTCTGTTCGACAGTTTGTGCACAGCAGCTGGCAGGAAAATAGCACTATAGGCAAGGAAAGTTAGGGAAATAAATCGCTCTCTCATTTTGTTGTTATCTCAACATCTTTATCAGTCTTTGGTCTTTGACTCTCGTAACCTATAGTGCTATTTTTCTGCCGGCTACTGTGCATCAGCTGTCGAATAGAACGGGGATTCATATCAAGTCTATCCAATATCAGCAGACTACAAACTCTGGGATCTTTAATTTGGAAACTTTTTGTACCGATTTTTATTTTTATTTGGTGAACTACACATATCAAAAATAAACAAAGAGGCGATTTGAAGTGACCCCATCCCTTTAAGGCGGTCGTGCGCAGTCACGACATAGTTTACCTGTCACTGTCTCTCTTAAAATATGACTCATGATTTTATCGTTGTTATTCCTTTTTCACAGTATTTAAAATAAAGTTTGCGGTGTCTCTCCATGTTACTTTTTTCCATTCTAATTCTACAAGTTATAAAAAAAAATATCACTACTTTATTACTTTATTCACACATACAATCAATCATATACAACATCAATCAAGTACATGGAACAAGTGCGGAAGGTTTCTAGCGTCGTGCTTCTTCAATCCGCGGGGGGAATGCGTGGAGGGGAGATTTTTCTTCAGATAATGTCGATCCTTGATCTTTCCAATGAGGTTTTGTGGAGTTATACAGAGTGTTTGACGACGAGACGAAAGGACAAATCCCTCGAAGTCTTCAGGCTAGGCAATGGGGGATTCATAACATAACATAACATTTATTACGATCATAAAATGTCGCACAAGTTTTGTCGAGGCAATACCACAATGAATAACTATGAAACGTGAAAATGTAAATCTGATTAAAATAAAAGCATCAAAATAAAAACATAATGTTTACAGGAATAGGCGAGGGTTACTCTCAATCATAAGTGAAGTTCTATGGACAAAACAGTGTCTGCGAACATTCCTAGTCACCCGAGGGATTATGATTTTGATACGACCACGTTGAGAGGACAGATTAGAATTCCTGAATTTGTACATTGAACGTAGATTATGGCCGCATTTGCCAGCCAATATTTTTCTGAGCATTCTAGCATCTGCCTTCCTACGTCGATTGTCAAGTGTATCAAGCTTCAATAATGTATCTCTATCTGAACTAGAGGGTGTATCATTGTAATCAAGCAATTGGGAACGCATAAAAATTCGCTTTGTAAATGTACGTTGGATCCGATCTAGGGCCACCTTATCCTTTTTCTTATATGGACTAAAGAAAAAAAATTTGGAACGCTTCACGAATTTGCGTGTCATCCTTGCGCAGGGGCCATGCTAATCTTCTCTGTATTGTTCCAATTTTAGTATATGTTCATCGAAATGAACACCTCGATTTTCCCCGCCTAGGTGGCCTCGATTTTCCCCGCCTAGGTGGCATTGAGTGGGTGTATGTGGCTGGATTAGAACTCGGGTCGGCTGACTGCGAAGCGCGGACGTTTCCAATGGGCCACCGAGGCCCTGTGTGTATTAGTTACATATTTATGTTATGGGTTTTTTTTAATAAAACATATGTTTATATGTTATATGTTTTCCAGGCTAGGGGTGAAATTGCCGTAAAACAAACCAGTATTTTAGTATTTACCTCGAACTTTATCCTAGGTGGAAAGTCGTCCCATTTCCGCCCACCGTGTTGTTTTGGCAGCCGCGATCCCATATTTCCGAGCGATGTTCTCATGTGATATGCTCGAGAAACAGTCACACCAGATTACTATAAATGTAAGTTTATCAGGGAATGCGTTTACCAAATGCCTTTTCATTGTAAGGCAGCCCGGATCCGTTTTCCGGCGCGTCCGGTCTTAAAACATGCATTTTCTGAATAAATAGGGATGTGACTCAAATATTCTTATGATTATTTATACGTGTATTGGGCCCGATCCGAACTAGTTAAAGGTAGTAAGTTGTTTTTAAATGATAGCTGATTACTCGTTTTCTTGTAGTTTTTAAGTTTAGTTTCCATTCACGATTTGTTCAATGTGGGCGTTTCAATCGTTTTTTTTTCAAATATAGTGTAGTTGTGTAATGTAGTGTGCAACTTCCAGAATCCGTTCGGACATTCATATCGTCCTGCTTTTTCTTTATATATGAAATACTTCTTATTGCAGGATATTTCTTACGACGCGATGCGCCTCCTTGTCGATTATGTATACAAATGCGAAATTTACATAACGAGTGGGAATGTGCAGCAACTTATTTTTGCAGCCAGCATTCTTCAGGTATTTATTCGATTTACTCTGTGTTCCTAATTTTTCAGTCATGTAAGCACCAGTTAGTATTCTGTGTGCCGCATCTGTAGTTCCATTCTTATTGTTAGCATTTTTTGACTCTTCATTATACTCCGGTTGGTGTTGGTTAATCAGGAACGCGTTTTTTTTTGTTTCGGGTGAAAAATGAGATGGAAGTTTCGTTTTAAAGCGAAATACCGGCCGGTTTTTGAAACGCATCGTGGACAACTGCATTCTTATGTATTTATGCAAAGTCTGGTCTAATTGGGTTGGGGTCTTTTTTTTATGCAAAATTATGCTGCTTTGCATATGACGCATAAGAATGTTGGTGTACGGGATGCGTTTCAAAAACCGGCTGGTATTTCGCTTTAAGTAAATTCTAATCTAATGTTTGTCGTCAGCTTTACATTGCAGATGGACTCGGTTTGTGGTGCTTGTCAACGTTTCATGACCCAATATCTGACCACCTCGAATTGTCTTGTGATCAGACAATTTGCGGAACAACACAACTGTTCCAATCTGATGAACAGTACTGACGATTTTGCTGTCGAACATTTCGCGGTACTGATTTTTTTCTGTTTATCTTATTTCGCATCGTTAAAATGTTTTGCTGAGCTCAGTCTCAGTGCCTCAAGTTATGTGATGCTGATGTCGATACAGAAGTTATAGTGACATATAATAGAACGTTGTAATTTTTTTCTGATCCCGTTATCTTTTTATCGCACGTCGCAGCAATAATTTTAAGAATTGTTCTGGCTAACTCTTGCATAAGGTAGAGCCGAGCCTCACGGACTGGACACTGGACTTGCTTGTGGATTGTGTTGTGGGCTAAATCATGTTTATATTAATTCATAGTCTCACATTTAGGAACTACGCACCTTGTCCCATTTCCGCAGTATTCCCTTCACACATCTTCGCGATTTGATATGTCGCAGTGATCTAAAAGTTGACGCCGAACAAGAGGTGCGTCCTGTAGTTCCACATTTGAGCCAGATATAAGGTTTGGTTTTGAGATTCTATAGTTGCTTGACATGTATTTTAACAGATCCTAAATTCTCACCTGAATGCCTTAACCGATAATTCTTGCCGATTTCTGCTTGTAAACCCGGTTGCTTGTTCAGTTTAGTTTTTAGTTTGGGACATTCGATAAGTGAGTGCAACAACAGCATGTTTCACCCCAAATATATACGTAGATAGACTCCAGTGTAGTCTACTTCAGCCGCATAAAAACTTTGTTTGTAAGATTACCTAATTAACGTGTATGTACAGGGTGCGGCACAATTACCCGCGCACCGAAAAACAAGCCTTGCCGCGAATGCCGCGTTAAAAATGCAGTTAAACACATGCAATTAAGACAATTACTTACTCAAACATATCTTAATAACAATAACAATTTATGTCATTCATTTGACTAGTCCGACACATCTTGACACGTGCTCGAAGTCGGACGCGGGGCACGACTCGTCCGACACGCTGGTAGCCGCCCTCTAAATCGTCCCACTGTTTGAGCTAGGAGTCTCCCATGAATCATGAATTCCAAATTAACTGGGATGTAGTAGAGGAAAACTTGCTCTACAACACCGCAGAACGGAAAAATTCAGGGAATTCAGGTCTGGCGAGTATGGAGGTCATTTCCGTTTCCGTCTCGTGAGGAAACCAGGGACTTCGCCCATGAGCAGCCCCCACCCGCCCACCCCAGAATGGATTTTGCGTTGTAATCGATTGATGTGTTCTCAAATGTCCAGAAGTGATCCGCGTAGTGTGTAGAGGTCCAGAGAACCACAACCTTCTCCAATACCTAGTTTTGTTACTCATCTGTATCGATTTTCACGCCTTTGACGAGGAAAGTCTGAAATTTCTGGCCGTTAGTTAGACATCGTGACTGTTCTGACGAGGACAAGAACATGATATGACGTCTTATCACTATGATTTTTTATTTGATTTTACTTCCTGATCACTATGGTAGTGTTTTCTTCCACGCTGAGAAGCCCAAAAACGGATTCCCAATTAAAAACGAACTTTCATTTAAACGGTCTCGGTCAGTCAGGGAGTACCGTGCGTCCGTGCCGGCGATTTCGTTTTCAGAAGTTCGTGTGCCTGCGCATCCAAACGGCCCTCCTTTTGTTGGTTTACAGATTGCAACGATGGGCACGATCTGTGAGCAGATTGTGACGGTGTTTCCAGATCCACCGAAACGGCATGTCGATGGCTATGCCCTTTTTACCACGAAAAGCCTCGGATGACGACGTCCTGGCGTCCACGTAATCTGGATGACCGACGGAGTGGTGAGAGTGCATCACGAACATTCCACATGATGGTTATATACCTTGTGATCAATTCGAAGCCATTTGAGTGAACCGCACACACACATCGGTATACCGTGCGTCCTAACTCCTAACGATATAGCCTGTGCTGTGTCCGTCGCAGGTCGCATGAAGGACGAAAAATTGACAGCTTGAAATAGGCTAATAGGCAGCCACAATTCTTGAAATATTTAATACTTTGGCTACAAACCTCAAACTAGTATCCATATGTTAAACAATATAGGGAATCGAATGCTACCAACGAAAACAAGCAATATTAGGTTTAAAAGTTGCAAAACTTTATTTGAAAAGTGTGCGGGTAATTGTGCCGCACCCTGCATTTTAATCAATTCTTATTGTATGTAAAGCGAATTTGTGACTCTCGTCGCGAAGAAGTTGCTGAAGCGGTAGCACTATGACGTGGTTGCGTGATTTCCGTTTTCGACTCTAATGCACTATAGTTGCTAAATTTATAAATTTATATGTACATTTACGCATAAGCCTAATGTCACAACTTGGCAAGCAGGCAGGCGCACCGGAGTTTACCAAAGAAGGTGGACTCTTGTTGCAATTTGCAATTTCTGATTATCTCTGGTATGCAGCTAGTTGCTAGTTTAGGTATTTGAGACTGTGATGGACTGGGTACGTGAGGATCGTGCAAATCGAGCATCTAGCCTCCCCGATTTATTGATCCATGTCAGAATACCGCAACTTCCGCTGTCTTATATATTGAACGTTGTCAAGACTGATCCGCTAATTCAGGTATCTATTACATGCTATCTTGTTTTTTTTATGATGTTATTATTATTATGTTACTTCACTGGTTTTGTTTTGTGTAGTTTTTTATTTGTGGATCTTTTCATTATTTACACTTTAAGTGTAGTGTTAATGTATATTTTGTCTTTCTTAAGGGAAACCGTGCTTGCGTTGACCACGTATCGGAAGCTGTGTTTGAACTCCTTAAACAGCGCGATCTGGGTCCATCGGCCATAGGTTCTGCCCTTTTGGACGATGGTGGAAGTAAGTTGCTTTATATTAATGGCTAACTTCGAATACAAAATATAAACGGCCCTTAAAGGGTCAGGCTCACGAGAAGAATTTTTGTTTTGCTTGTTTACCATAATATTTACGTTCTCCAAACGAGTTTAACCATGGGAACGCCATTGTGCAGCTATAGCTGTTATACAGGGCACTTATTATATCCCGACTCTCCGTGTTATCGTATTTCTTGCATTTAAACAGACGATTTAATCAGATCAGACTGCATGCAAATTTAAAGGGAATGCCAACCCGGTTTTGCATGTTGGGCTCAAAAAAAGCTTATTTTTTCTAGGTAAGGAAAGAGAAAACAAAAACTTTTAGATCAAAAGAAAACAAAATCAAACGCCTCCAAAAAATGCCTTCACTATGGGATTTCGGTTTTTGGCTCATTTTTTTTTAGATTCCTTGAAGCAAAAACTTGTGCTAACATGGTCTTTCTAGATGAGTTACAAAAAAAAGATCTTTTTTTTTAATCGCGCGCAGTAGTCAGCATATAAAAAATGAGGCAGCCGACAGACAGACAAGATAAATGCCAAGCAGAAGATGCACTAAGACCTGTGCTGACGCGGGTCTTTTGTTTTAAAGCGAAATACCACCCGGTTTGGGGGTTTTCACCAAAAATAGTTTGAAAAAGTTTAAACGAAAATAAACATAAAAACACAAACAAATAAGTGCATCGTGAATAAAAATGCTCTCAAACAACCCATTTTTAGCGATTTTGTATGGGAAAATTCGCTTTCCTCGATTGGCCTTTTCTTTTACTTGTACAGAGCTAGGAGAATCGAGCAATGGGCCTTTTCAAATTATCACACACTCCAGAGCATCCAAATGACAAAATGGTGAAAAAATATTTTGAATTTGCAAGTAAAAGACCAAAAACGAACGGCTTGAAAACGGCGGTCAACGCTCGGTTGTTTTCTCCTCCTCTTTTTTTTTATTTTTTTTTTATTGGAGATAAAGATAGAAGATAAAGGGTACCGGGTTATATCAACCGAATCCGCAGAAACGGTGCACCGGGGTCCGGTTCATCTCTGAAGCCGGACTAACTGGCCTTTAAACTTTCCGGAGACCAATTTTCTCGGGAAGCGGGAAGCCGATTTATCTCCGCCGGTTTTACCCAGCTACCAATTTTTACACCTTTGGTGAGGTGAAGGGGTTCCGGGCCGGGCTCGAACCAGCGATCGGTGGTGTGGAACAAGGCGCTTGCCACTGCGCCACGCCCCATCTTTATTGGAGACCGAGCGCTAATTCGCTTTAAACTCGATTTTTGAGAGCGCTTAATACAGTATCCAGGAATCTGCGTTGACGTTTCCTTTAAAATTGTTGGTTATAATACTACCAAAATGTTTCAATTTGCACAGAGCCTCATGCATATATGTATACTCTGCCGTAATATGCAAAAAATACGATTATACGGAGAGTCGTGATATTATAAGAGCCGTGTATAATCTTATTGTATAAAGGAAATCACTGCCTCGCGTGGGGTTCGAACCCTCGATTGAGAGTCAACCTCTCTATCTGCTGCGCTATAACCTATAACGCCTTGGAAACGTAGAGAAGCAAGCGGCCGAAGGCCGATTCCTCCAGTCGGAGAAGAGCCCGTAGGGCTCTTCGAACGACTGGTAACTAATAACTAGCTTGCACTGGCTGCACATGCACAAAGGCGTTTCCGTGCGTAAACTCGTATGGAGAACTGGAATATTATGATAACTAGCAACATTTTGTTTTTCTCGCCTTCAAAGGAAGGCAGTCACTTCAAATTCAACTTTTTATTCGATTTTTATTAGATGCAAGAAGATTTATAAAACAATATACAGCCAGTAAAAAGCCACATAAAAGCGAACTCAGGGAGAGAAATCAATGAACATGGGTTTTGGTAAATGACCGTCGCCGGTGCATCTATGCAATTGCCAGGGGTACTTGGAGAGTGAGCAGCCTACAGTGTTACACCTGGCGCGTGGTTTATCACTGCAGGGTATTTATTATGAAACTCTATGCGGGCAATTATAAACTACGGTATACTAGTAAAACTCATACACAGGGATTTCTCTCCCTGAGTTCGTTTTGCCGTACTTTGGTGCTGGAATCGTAGTTTTCTTCACATACAGTGCGTTTCATAAGTATAAGAACACCCAAAAAATTTCGTTTTCGGGCCAAAAATGACAGAAACTCTTCAAATGAGTCACACCATTGGATTCAGCGTAGAAAACTGGTCCTGTACAGGAAAATTCAAAATAAAATATTCAGTATCTCGCCAGAAGGAATTCTTGAACCAAAAGGGTCGTTTTTGCAACTGTTTCATAAGTAAAGGAACACCCGTGAAAATTATAATTTATTTAAAAATTAAAGTGATAAAGAGCTTGATTGCATAAATTAATTATCGGTAGGTCCTTCTTATCCTGCGTCAAGGTCAAATTCTCGGTGGCGCTTCGAAGAGACGTGATTCTGGAGAATTCTGACGTCGCCTGTTCTTCGAGGCGTGAAGCTGATGTTCGACTGTCGAAAAAATGTGCTTTTGTGCGCAGTTTCCACAAAAATACAGCCAAATGAGTTTCGAATGGATTCGCATCTGGAGAACATGCTGGAAAGCTCCACGCGTCCTCCAGATGCTTTGTCTTCTAAACTTCTGGGGATAAGTGACGTTCGTTGACTGTTTTACATTTTGAAGCACAATTCCTGGCAGCGGAAAACCCAGTACAAACGCTGTAGGGCACATTCTGAGTGTTGGCAGTGTTCATCCATCATTGGAAAATCCAGATGAGCGTGGCCTTAGCGTGGAAGGTCCCCAAACCATCGCTGATCCTTCTCCATCATCTGAGCCCGTCGAAGAACCGCAGTAACCTGCGGAGATCGCATCAGAACTTTTCTTATTATCCGGCACGTTCAGTTCGATGTTGCTTTCATCAGAAAACACCATCTGGGGCACCAATTTGACGATTCTGGCATTACTGCCAAGAATGACCTGTGCCACTAGGGGGGAACGCTAACGTTGCGCTCATCTGGAGTTTTCACGTTTCCAGGCACACGGATGGACACTGTCATCACCCAGAATGTTCTCGACAGTGTTTGCACTGGGTTTTCCGCTGCCAGGAATTGTGCTTCAGAATGTAAAACAGTCAATGAACGTCAGTTATTCCCAGAAGTTTAGAAGACAGAGCATCTGGAGGACGCGTGGAGCTTTCCAGCATGTTCTCCAGATGCGAATCCATTCGAAACTCATTTAGCGGTATTTTTGTGGAAACTGCGCACAAAAGCGCACTTTTTCGACGGTCGAACATCAGCTTCACGCCTCGAAGAACAGGCGACGTCAGAATTCTCCAGAATCGCGCCTCTTCGAAGCGCCACCGAGAATTTGACCTTGACGCAGTTTAAGAAGGACCTACCGATAATTAATTTATGCAATCAAACTCTTTATCACTTTAATTTTTAAATAAATTATAATTTTCACGGGTGTTCCTTTACTTATGAAACAGTTGCAAAAACGACCCTTTTGGTTCAAGAATTCCGTCTGGCGAGATTCTGAATATTTTATTCTGAATTTTCCTGTACAGGACCAGTTTTCCACGCTGAATCCAATGGTGTGACTCATTTGAAGCGTTTCTGGCATTTTTGGCCCGAAAACGAAATTTTTTGGGTGTTCTTATACTTATGAAACTCACTGTATTTGAATATTTAATGAAAAGCGAATAAAAAATACGAATTTGTAGTGACTGCGATCCTTTAGGGCGCATTCGAGTTGGGCAAAATGCGCAAATTTCGCGAAATAATCAGTTCGAGTTGATAGGACGAGAGATTGTTGACAAATAAGAGAGCCCAGTAAAAAAAAATTTCCAAGACACTGCGTCTCTCATATGAGCGGGATATTTCGCAGCGCGCTAACACTGGCTAACAGTGAACTCGAACTGATTATTTCGCGAAATTTATGCATTTTGCCCAACTCGAATGCGCCCTTAAAGCGAAATATCACCCGGTTTGGGGTTTTTTCACCAAAAATAGTTTAAAAACATCAACGAATATAAATATAAAAACACAAACAAATAAGTGCGTATTACAAAAAAATGTGTGCAAACTAAGAATTTTTTTGATTTTGTATGGAAAATCCGCACGTGGCGGTCGGCCTAGTAAAATAGCTGAAAAAAACGCCATCTGGGAATTTGAAATAATTAAACATTCCGCGGCATCTAAGTGACGAAATTTTGTCAAAATATTTTGAATTTGCTAGTAAAATAAGCCCAAAACGCACGGTTTAAATGCAGTCAACGCACTTATTTATTTATTATTTATTAAATACACCAAAAGGTGTATGAAAGTTAAAAACGAACATACAAACGGAAACAGATGACTGATTTGATTAGCAATGAGATTTGACATTCTGCATTTGGAATATTGTTGCAAAGGAATAAAGCCAGCATTTTTGATTGAGCAAACCTTGAATCAATCCCTTTAGCAAATAATGTGGTATTTCCAATTTCCATGTTACCTTAAAAAATGAGCCACATTCACGAACAATGTTTAAGAAATAAGTATACATACTACCTCATTGGGACCTAGAAATAAATGTTAAAAACTAGACAACAGAAAGTTAAACCCTAGCACCGTGAATACCCTCCACCCGCAGGAAACCGAATGCGCTACACTGAAATACCACTGAACCGCAAATGGTTGTTTTTTGAGAATACCACTGGGCTTAATTACAAGGTTTTCTAAACTAACCGATAGCTGGGTAACTGATAACTGAGTAGTTGGCAGCTGGGTAATATGCACTGCGTGTAAATATTGAATACTGCAAATAATCTTCGAGAAAAAAACGAAAACGAAAGGATACTAGGATACAATTGTCAATAGATTTTAGATATTTTATTCATCGTCCATGGGCATGTCGTCGATCTTTAATTCATCCAGAACAATATTCATTCTACCGCTGGAAGTTGTATCTGAAGAGAAACAAATTATTGAATATGCTGAAAATTGAATTCCCGGAAATTTTCTGTAATGTCAGTGATATCAAGGTTGGCAATTATGTCTGCCAAATTAGTATTTTGGGCTAACATTCTCTTGAGAGACATGGAATTTTGGATACGCAAAACGTTGTCAGGAAGTTTATTTATCCACTTAGCAGTTCTAAAGAAACTATTATAATAAGGGTAGTTTTGAGAATGGAACATGTAATTCAAATGCAGAGGTACGACCTCTAGTAGGTTTCCAAATGTAATACCTACTGAAGGTAGTACCTATTTCCCCTTTGAGCAATTTGAATGAAAAAATAATATCTTGTTTTACTCTCCTATGCTGTAGTGACAAAAGATTAGACTTCGACAAATGACCTTTATTAAGAAGTCACACGAAAGTTAGAAAAACACTTTTGAAAGATTATTCGCGTTATGCGTGATTGAACCTTTTCCACTTTCAAAATATTTTTTTTTCAAATAAGGACTCCATACAACACTAGCAAATTTCAAAATGGGCCTAACCCACACCTTATCTGCTTTGATAAGAACATCTGCATTACGCAGCTTGATGCTTTTGTTGATTGCGAACCAACAACCCATAGCTTTAGTACACATACATTATTAAGGTGATCTACATAATGCCAATTGTTTTTTTTTTAATTCCCAAATCGCGCACAGAATTTACAGCTTTTAAGGAAAAACCATTTACGGTGTACACATGTTTTACATTTTTATTACCAAGATACAAGACACTACACCGATTCAGAGAGGTCTATTTGCCAATCTTTACAATATTCAGTTAGAGAAGAAAGAGAGTGCTCAAGAGAACGGTGTGCTTCTGCAAAAGAGGCTTGACTATAGCTACAAAAGATTTTGTAATCGTCGGCAAAACATCTGATTTGGATGCTAGGAGAAGTTTTTATTTTAGAAGGTAAATCGCTGATGTAAAGCAAAAATAGAATAGGAGCTAAAACTGAACCCTGCGGAACCCCAGATGGAGAGCAGAACTCTTTTGAAAACACATCATTGGCTATTTTAACTTGAAAGGTTCTATCCGCGAGGAAATCTTGAACCCAAAAAACTAATTACTCTGGAAACCCCAGATTACGAAGCTTTTACAACAATTTGGAATGGACGACTTTGTTTACTCCTCCTCTTTTTCTATTTTTTTTTGTTGAGACCGACCGCTAATTCGCTTTAAGTTAGCCAATCCGGGCCGAATATTTTTTTGCATGGTTTAATATTTTTTGCCGAGCTCCGAACTTACCTTATAATACAAATTACCTAACTGATACCTACGTGAGGAGGGCAGCTACAGCTAGTCATAGAACTGTGCGAAAATTACGAACGAACTATTCGGGGTTGAGAACAACATTCGGGGTTTTAAATTATTAAACATGTTCCATGTTTTTTTTTGTCTACTCGCTACACATACACACGCGTGTATCAATTGTATTTGTTTAGGCTCGCAGTATAGTGCTGGAACGTGTTCCCATCAGTACTCTCCTGTGCATGCATCTCACTCTCAACCAACTATTCGGCCACGCAATTGTCTAGCGGGTGTTATTTTCTGCGTAGGAGGCAGAGGTTGGTGATGGTTTTTCATAGTCCTTTGTGTCTTTAGTGTGTTGTTCGTTGTGTTTTATTAATGAAATTAGGGATCATATTATTAGACCTCGTTTTCACTTTCACCATTTCCGGTTTTCATCTGTCCTTTTACAGTGTATTGTATTGTGTGTGTCAGGCTGTCAGGGTATAATTTCGATGCGTAACATTTGGCTAAGAACGCTATGTTTCACGCAAATGCAAATATATACATGTTGTGCATAGCAGAGATTACTTCTGTATACTAACAGACTGAGCAGACAAGAGAGGAATCGTAGACCGTGTAGATATAGAGTTTATTATACACAGTAGTGTAGTGGGCGCAAATGACAACGTAATAACAATCACCGAATGCGTAGCAGTAGCCCTTTATATACTCCACACAAAGCCGATAGTACCAAGTTCCTACTAGTCTAGTACCAAATTAGCCTCGGTCATAAACGACCTCCAGCACCGTCTAAAATTGGCACTAGACCGATCCTAAACTGGGACTAAATCGGTCTATTTTTGTACGCAACGCGGCACGCAGTTCCCAAACTACGGTAGTTTCGCTGCGGAATAAAACAATGCATATCTGATTTCCCCCCCCCCCGGTTCACACAGTAGACGGTACTGTAGGCAATACACCATACAAATAAGTATAAAGTAATAATATTTTATTATAAATTGTCCAAGAAAAAAAAACAATTAATATAATACAACACGGTTAATAAGCACAAACTATTCACAGCAGTATTAACTTTGAGTGTAACGATTCAACAACTACAAACACATATTCACAGAAAAAGTAACACTCTCATCAGTGATGGTAAAGTTCACCTGAAGAACATCAAGAATTTCAAGCACTAAAGTAACTAAATTTCAGGAAACAAACAAGGAAATGAAGGACATATTATAGTATGCGAAACATTCTGATTAATACGATATTAAAATTAAAAAGCTCGAGCAGTTATAAAATCTAACCGCCAGACTTCCAAGCAAGTGTAGTAAAGTAATGACATCCAGAGACACTTATAATGAACGCTCTCCCGATTAACTCGTGCGAATAAAATACGGAAGGAAACATCTTAGACAAATCGACTCTATTAAAATAAGGATTTCCAATGACAACATGATTAAACATTTTCCTAACTTTTACGCCAACCTCTGTCATCGGCAACTTGGAAAAGAGAGGATGAAATAAGTCTCTGTCGACTTGGAAGGACTGGACGTGGAATATGGTGTCTCCGTTGCTGGTCACTCCTATCGCATCTATCTGAAACGAAGCCAAAGTTGAACTGTATTGAACTGTACCTTTTGTAGCTTTGACCATGTTGTTGGAGCAAAGCTACAAAAGGTCAAAGGTACAGGGCGGTGCCCCAGCAGTCACCATTACACTCGGTAGAATTCATTTATGAAATCTAGTAAGAATAATTAATACAAAGCAAAACTAACCATATGGATGGTCGAGTAATCCACATTGTATAAGTGAGTGGGCCCAGTTAACTAAACCACCTTTGTTAATGAAGGTTTCTGCACGTAAACAGAGAGCCGGAAAGTCGGCAAACATACCTGAAAAATATCGGGAACGTACCAACTACGCCACTATAGTCCAACAAACGACGAAAAGTGCACTATCGGAACGATGATAGAAAAGCTGACCAGCTCGGTAAGGCCCATAGAGAAGAATCACCAGCAACTGATAAATCACTTTATTCACATGCATACAATCAAATCATACAACACCAATCAAATATACATAGATTAAGTTCGTAAATAAAACAAGCAAAAAAGTGAAGTGCAGGCGATTTTGGGAAAATACGCGCCGCAGCATGTCGCGATACGCGCAAGACGGTCCAAAATTGGTTTAAACTAGGTCTAAACTAATTTCGTACCGGTTTTAGACCTCCGGTGCCATCCCGGGGCCTTCGAAAGGTGAAACCGTCCGTTTTAGGCACTAAACCGGTCTTTTTCCGGCCTATTTGCCTGATTTTAGGGCAGACCGGTACTAAATCGGTCTATCCGTTTCCCATGTCATGGCTACGTGCTTTCTAGAACATACATTTGGCTAGTAACATAATTGACTTCTAATTAAGCTTGCCTCTGGCAATTATATAATTAGTGAACGAAACGTTGATCCTTTAGTGACCAAAGATCGGACTAAGCATCAATGAGCACATATAATGATTAACACGTGTTAGTGAAACATCAAACTATAAACAATAACATCTCTTACAAGGAGCGCGCTGCGCAGTAAGATCCTCCCTGGAAATGAGCGTATTATAGAGTTATACGTTAGGGGTCCTGGTTGGGGTTCGTTAAGTCTGGGGGATAACCTCCCAGACACCCGAAACGCATATTATTAAACAACGATATTCCTGAAAACAAATGTTAGTTCTATCTTTCGATAGAAAAGGATGGATAGAATCCTATGTCCAAGATTCACTTCACTACGAGAGAGGTCTGACAACAATCTGAAGATAAAAGTATAATTCCATTAGAGAAATACAATCAACATAAACCACGAAATAATACACAGGAAATATAAAAGCAGTTCGGAATACAACAAGGTAATTCAGCATGGATAACTCCAGAGCAGCATGGAATTCCAACCAAGACGGTTTACAGTCATGCATTTATTAAAATAAAGAATACATAATAAAGTGAGTAGAGTAAAATATAAAGATAAGTAAAGTTAAGCATGGCTAGCTTAACGAAACGCCTTCTAGGTGGCACTAGAACGGCAGCTCCAAACGGAGACTATACCAGGGCGACATGCTAGCAGAGTTAAATCATAACGACTCCGACATAAAAGTATTACGAGAAACTTCTATGCAGAAGTTAATGCGGGAAGATTTGAAAACTAGCGGGAAACTGTTTGAGTATCAAAAGTATACGTATAGAGATAAGAGACAGCAGGTAGTGAAAGATATCGATATTAAGCAATTGCCTAACAGAAACAATTGCAGGCAATTATAAAAGAAACGTCTCCGAAAGAGGAAAATATTTAAATTGTAGTTGCAACATTATTTGGAGTACCAAGAGTTGAGACTATACACATTGGGTGTGAAATTAAGGGGGAAACTACAAGCTACACTTAGTTATGCAGACAGCCGGTCTACTTCCCTCTGTTTGCTGAAGGAGCGTCCCAGCTCCGTTCATTGTACGTCTTCGGGCTGTACGAGCGATACCGGTGCTCTTGATGCACTCGTTTCTTCGGACGTGGATCGGGGTCTTCTTCGTCATCAGACATGGGCAATTGGGCGCACAGTCGGGCAATGACTGTATTATCTCCGGCAAGACAAATTACTTATAAGATAAGCCTCGAAGTAACGATGTCTGGGAGCATGGCCTCATCCGAAACATCGTACTGAGTTTTGGCTGCATGCCTTGCGGTACTAGTACAGAGTTCAGACGGACGAGCCGTTCACCATGACCAATCAGCGAATTCAGAAAATATCTCATGGCATACCGGATGGCATGTTCCGTTCTTAATTGTATTTATCGGGGGCACCGATCATTCCAGTTTTATAACGGATCAGCACGATTAGCAATCCGCACCGAAACCGAATATTGTGTGAGGCCTTTTAATAATCGACTCGACTTGGCTACGCATGCCAACAGTGTTCGTATAATATAATAATATAATATAATATTTATTACGCACACAAAAATGTACACGCACAGTTTGTCGATAAAATACACAAAGACATAGAAAGCGAACAAAAAAGAAATACAACAATATACAGGAGATCATAACTGAAGACTACGAATGGGAAAATATTGTCGGATTGCTCTCAATCATTAGCGAGGTTCGATGTACGAATGAGTGTCTGCGTACCATTTTAATTACTCTGGAAATAATGACCTTTGATCTACCTCTACGTGTGATAGAAACTCGAAACTTGTACATTGTTTGTAAGTGTATTCCACACTTACCGGCCAATATTTTCCGGAGCATTTTAGCATCAGCACTCTTTCTTCGATCTACTAGTGAATCCAAGTTTAAAGCAACATTTCTTTCATTATATCGCAAATGAAAGTTTTCATTGAGCGGCAGTAGTGGTTGGCAAAGCCTCGTGCAAGAATATCTCCACCAATACTAACTCTCGAGACTCTCGAGCTGTTCAGAATGTTCTCTGGTGTTCCTCTTTCTGGATACGGGCAATCATCAGAGAGTCTTCTTTGTAGGGGTTCTGGTCTGAGAGGCTGTGAAAGGCTTCGTGCACATGGCGTGGCACAGACATACGGGTGGGCTCGTATTTGGGCAAAACAGGCGCTCATCATAGTGCAAAGTTGCAAAGTAGAGGGTACAGGCTTTGAAAGAAGTGCGTCTTCAAACAGATACATCGTTGGTACGTCACAGAAGTGGCTTCGGGTTTTAATAGGCAATGCGAAGGTTGTAAGCAATGGGTGATTGAGAACGTGCGGCAATGACATGTCCGAAGGGCATCTGGGCGGCGCGACTCGCAGAGGCCTGCGAGTTCCCTCAAATTCCTGGCTTGGACCTTATGAGTGCCTTCGGCTACAGAGAACCCAGCGTTGCCATAGCGTGCAACCAACTCATAACACAATGGATCCGGAAAACGGGTGTTCAGAGAGAAGCTGGTTTCGTGGTTTCGGAAGTGGATGTCAAAGGGTTGAAAAGGAGATAATCCACTTTATGTCTTAAACGCTCGCTACGTCTCACCGGCACAATCTCAGATGGCTTCTGAGCAGCCGCTTTTACAACTTTTCCGCGCCCTCCCGTTTACACACTCAATGAAAGGAACAAACCTGACTTGTCCCATTTGCACGGAAAAGTCTGGTAAGATCTCATAAGATGTTTTGCCCACCTCTACAACTCGGTATGGCCCCGAAAATAGTATGCACACATTAGGATGCAAGCCTTTGCCTTCACAGACGGTTCAAAGTTCAAACAGAACAACTTTATCTCCAATATTCAGAGACTTGCATGGTCGCTTGCGACTACCGTAAATTCTTTCTCTATCTGCTCAGCAGCAGTTTGTCAAACGTGGACTCATGGGCTACACGAAGTCCGGCCAAAAGCTCGGTTTGTAGACTTGCAAGTCATTCATATTAAGGTTGGAATAGTTGCGAGCCATTCCGTTGAAAGGCATCTTGGGATCACGCCCATAATTCAAAAAGGCAGGCGTATCTCCTGTTGAAGAATGGTACGATGCATTATAAGCAAACAATGCAAACGGGATCACGTTATCCCACTCCTCGGTTTCGACAGCAACCAACAATCTTCTTCAGAATTTGTTCAATGCTTCGATTAAAACGTTCGACAAGGCCTTGGTGTACGATCGTTCAATCTACAAGTACTGACAGGCTATGTCAAGAACTGAATCCGTGAATTCCGTCCCTTGATCTGACATGATCTCTCGAGGCATTCGGCATTCACGAAGCAAGTAGTTCACTACATCGGCCTGCTTGGTAGGCAAAGTCTCAGCATTGGCAAACTTGGTAAAATGGTCGATTACAGTGAGCAAATATCGGTTTTCTGGTCGTTGGCTGGGTTGACCAAAAGAACAACATCGACTGTATCAAACGCAGAACAAGTTATTCTTGGATGCAGGGGCGGAACAATACTTCACGCATTGGTTAGGCTAGTAAACTTCGTGGGCAACTTTCTTCAGGCTCAATTCAGAGCTTCCGTGGCTTCCAATGTCTGACTCGTGAGCTGTTTTCCAAACATCTTTACGGAACTTTTGCGGAGTCCATGATTTCAGATAACCATTGATGTCAATGTAAAAGAGCTTTCCGTCTCATGACAAAGTCTTTCACGGGCATTTGCGTGTCATTTTCAATAGAGTAGAGGCTTCCTGGTCGAGCAAACCTTGTTCCAAATTGAGCTTCAGCTCTCTCTTTGAAACCTTCATCTGCTTCCATTGCTTTCTGCAATGCATCAGTAACACAATCAATAGACAGTTCATTCGGAATTCTGTAAAGGCGTTATTCGTCTTCTTCGTCGTCTGGTGCATCGGCTTCACCAAGAACGACAGGTCATCGCGAAAGGGCATGCGCGACACCGTTGGCTTTTTCTTTCACATATTTGGTAACATTATTCTCATCCTGCACTACAGTTCAAGTGCTCATCGTGAAGTGCGTTCGGACCAGTTTGATCTCTTCAGCAAAGCGACAAGGGCTTGATGAAGCTTTGCAACATTTTGTGCACCATATGGGTACGGGCGTGCGAACTTTCCGAGCGCCTCTCTGCTCTTCACTGTTTGTATGGTATTGGGCTTGATTGAGCTGTTTGCTCATAAAGAATATCAGGCGCGACACATCATCTTTGTCTTGGCATAAGACACCGCCAATGCCTGGCTTTGCCGCATCGGTATAAACATAAAATGGACGTGAAACCATTACCATCACGAGAAGCATTCACTGCTGGCAGGGCAAGATCGGGCGTGGTGCGTAAAGTTCTTTAGAATGTTGGGGATCGTTCTTGCGCAACTCCCCATTCACACTTTGTTGTGGAGCTTGTCAACGTGCTGAGAGGATTTGCAATCTTCAAGAAACCGTGAACAAACTTTCTGCAATAGGAACACATTCCCAGAAAGGTTCGAAGTTCGCTGATATACGCGGGCTTTGGAATTTCTTGGTCTCGATCTTCTCTTCATCAACACTCAATCCGTTTTTACCGACAACGTGGCCTAGGAATCGAACTTCCTTCAGACCAATATGGCACTTGGAGGACTTGATGCGAAGTCCATACTTGTGTAGGCGTGTGACAACAAGGTCAATCTGTTCAACATGCCCTTCCCAGGTGCTTGGGCTACAACCAGGTCATCAATATACACAAAGAGGTTCTGGCCAAGTACATTTTCTAAGACAAGTTGCATTCGTCTTTGGAAAGAAGCTGGGGCATTCGCTAATCGTACGGCATAACAGAAAACTCGAGCAGTTCATTCATGATAGCGAAAGCAATCTGGGGCTGGCTACCCGTTAAATTGGCACTTGCCAGAAACCCTGAAACCAAGCCAAACGTGCTGAAGAACTTGTTTCCGTGCAGGCTTTGAATGGTGATGTCCATATACGGCAGTGGATGAGCGTCATGGCGAATGACCTCATTCAACTTTCGCAAATACACACAAAGGCGGATGGAACCATCTTTATTTATGACCACCACACATGGAGAAGCCCATGCACTCTTACTGTTGCGTACAATTCCTTGCTCTTTCATACGCTGGAGATTCTTTGACCTGCTTCTGCATCGGCAGTGGCACTGGTCTCGGACGCTGTCGAATGGGTTTTGCAGACCCAGTGTCGATATTGTGAGAGAATCCCTTGGCATGACTCAATTCACTATCAGTTAAGGCAAAGACATCCTCGACCTTGCTGAAAAGAGACAAGCTCTGGCGAACTCTTCATCCCATTATCAGTGAGTTCCTTCAGGATAAGCTTTTCGCTGTCCTTTTCCTGAATGGCTTGTGAATGATTGGGGCTCAGCAATTTTTCACATTTCTTCTCGATGAGTGAGTTCGGTATGAGCTCCGATCTCTCACTCCATTCGAGGGCTTCGAATTCTTGTGATACGTTTAATAAATGACCTTCATCGATTTGTAACGTATCATACGTATCGATGTTGAAGTTGTACACTCTCAACTGGGCTATTCTTTCCGAGTCTGTTCTGAGCAGAATAGGCGTCGACAACCATTCTTGTTGCTCAAGAAAGTAAACGGTGTTAGTTTTAGGCCTTTGACAGGGACAATCTTCGAGGTGCCTGGTGGTACTGTGGCTGACATTTGTACCGTAAGCCTGGCTTCGTCCGGGCAATTTAGAAAAAATTACACCGGTGATCTTTAGGGTGTTCATCCCAATCAACAGTGTGGGTTCCTAGCGTAGAATCATGTGAGAGCCCACGCGGACTACTTCACCACACTCGATTTGCACAGGGAGGAAGCATCTGGCGACAAGCTTCAATACATTACGTGAGGCATCGAGTACTCCGTATTGCTCGGGGGTACCTTTCGTGTAGTTGACCTCATAAGCCTTCATCGTCATAGACACATATTGGCAAATGTGCGCGAGACGAAGAAAGTCGGTCTAAACAACACTGATCGATACTTCCGTGCCGTATCAATCACAATATCTGTCTCGCCTTTCTCGACGAGATTATCCTCCTAGCCAGAGGCTGGCAATATATCGGCCGGTCTCTTCACCGCCATTGATTTTCCCTTGTCAATGAGCGCGTGGAAAGGAGAGAGCGAGGTCAGCGGCAGGCAAGAACACATCGCCACTCACACTCGCTCCCCAAACCACAGGACACTACCATTCCTACTTCCACTCATATTCATATTCCAAGCCCGGGCCATCGTACTGATGAGACCCAGCCCGGGCAAAATCCTCGTCTACGATCGGGTCGAAACGGGGTATGTGCCTTGCACAGTCTAATTCTATTATATTCCATTCTATACTGAACAACTGTTGCGACATGGTGCACCGTCCAAATGGATTGGCCGCTAAAATATACAAGTCCCGCGTGGCAGGAACTAATTTTGGAAGAAAACTACTGAAGAAACTTGCAAGTCATGGAAAGTCAGCAAAACAATTTGGATAGGGGCAGCAGCTACGAGCGAGAATAACGGCAACACGCCAATTCAATAAAAGTATCAATAGTCAGGACCAAACTACGGTCAAAAGAGCCACTACGGGCTAAAATTCGGTCAGGACGACCACGAAGCACTGAGTCACGAGTACTCGTGCCACAACGGGCCAAGAGAAGGCCACAGAGGGAAAATACCCAACTGTCAACGATGACAGGAACGGAACCAGGCAAGGTTCATAACTGGAGGCAAAGGACGCCCCAGAAGGATTATCAGCTCTGCACCCAAAAGGAAAACATACAACACTGCAAGTCGTAGTTTCATGGCACGACTCCCCAGACTACTCCGACAGCCGGCAAACTTCCGCCGCCCGGGAGTGTCTCGTCATCTACTCGACCCGTAATTCCGAGGATGGAATACTTCTTCTTGTGGCCCGGAGTGTCTCGCCTTTCTCGACGAGATTATCCTCCTAGCCAGAGGCTGGCAATATATCGGCCGGTCTCTTCACCGCCATTGATTTTCCCTTGTCAATGAGCGCGTGGAAAGGAGAGAGCGAGGTCAGCGGCAGGCAAGAACACATCGCCACTCACACTCGCTCCCCAAACCACAGGACACTACCATTCCTACTTCCACTCATATTCATATTCCAAGCCCGGGCCATCGTACTGATGAGACCCAGCCCGGGCAAAATCCTCGTCTACGATCGGGTCGAAACGGGGTATGTGCCTTGCACAGTCTAATTCTATTATATTCCATTCTATACTGAACAACTGTTGCGACAATATCCGATTGCACAAAGGCAACCATGCCTCGCAGCCGCAGCTGGTCAGCTTTGAAGGGATCTTCTTCGTGCTGCAGTTTTATCGGGCGCAGTTCCTCGATCACGGAATAGAGCCTATTCTGATCGGCAGCGCGTTCTGGCCAGTGAGCTCTGCTTCTCACTCCATTCTTAGGTTCATCGATACAGCTGGCCAATGCTGATGACATCTTCACCTGACTGTATGGTGTCAAGAGACCTTCTTGCACAACCACGTCCTGAATCTGAACGCCTTCAGTTCGGACCCATTTGCATTCACAAACAACGTCTCCTCGCATAGAGCACGTGTTTTCGGGCAAATGATTCGGCATCTGTATGATTGCACGGCTGGTGCGTCTGATCATACAATCCGGAACAAATACTGTTCCTTCACCGCGAGCATCAACATCTCGACTTCCTTGCGACAAGCAGTTATTAACCGATATGATTGCACGGCTGGTGCGTCTGATCATATCATCCAGAACAAATACTGTTCCTTCACCACGAGTTTCCTTCCTCGGGCACTGCTATCGCTGTTTTCCTTTTCACTCAGCACGCGGCAATGAGTTCGAAAACATTATTCTGGCTAGACGGTGCTTTCTTGCAGTGACAGCCTTCCAGCTGAAGCGCTGACTGCGGCAACCAGTCTCCAGAATCTTCATTCTTTGACGAAACGAGCTCCTCGTTTCGAAGGCGAGAGCATTGATGTCTATAGTGACTAAACTTCTCGCAGTTATAGCACTTCACACCCTACATGTGGTCTGCTGACCCTTTAGCCGAATTGCTGTTCGTACTTAGTCGGGGCATAGTCGCTCTGCTCAGCGGAAGCCACTCTGAATTGCGACCAGTAAGAGCGGGCGCTCTGATAAACCGACTTTCTGAGCTGACTGTTTCCGAAGCTCCGGCCAACGTTGCTGCTGTTGCCAATGCTTCTTTTGTCAAACTGATGGGCGAGCATGGTTGGCTTTAGTGTTGAGTGGACTGACTCTCAAGCTGCCATAGGAGTCGTGTCCTAGAGTCAGTTCTACAGCTTTCAAGTAGTTAGACAGCGTAGAGATAACAACTGAATTCACGGCTATCATTCAGATTCTCAAAAAGAGTGGCACAGTATTGCTGTTTCGAGCGGCTCTGATTCGGCATCACCGGGGGAGGCTTTCCGACCCAGCGACTCAATGTCTTTGCAGGTTCTGGCAATCAACTGACCCGGCTTCTTGCTGAAGGGCTGAAGCTGAGTAGTTCATGTTAGAAGACAGATTTCTTCAACATTAGAGAGCCTTTGAAGTACGTTCGGACTCGGTGATGACGGCTTCAAAAACAACCTCTAGCCTTAAATGCTGGCGAGATTACATTGATTACAATACGAGAATCTTCACGAAGATACGACTGGAATAGGACAAGCGGGCAAGCTTACACTTTTCTGGGCAACCGGGCATGGTTCTAAGGCGAACCGAGCCTACAAACTCGTCGATGTTCACAGAATCCTTGTTGGCAAACTTTGTGACTTTGTGACATCAATCCAAACCACATTTAACAATCAGGCCACCCTCAAACCTACGCTTGATCATTATCTATCAGGTGTATGTGCGTGCCTGGGCGGCTTGCACGGTAAAAAAAAATTGAAAGATAGACTGTTCTTCAAGGAACATGGGTCTCCTGCAGTCAGCTCTCTGGTCCATTGAAGTGGTGCTCTCCAGAGGTATAAGCCATGTCAACGTCTGGCGAAGCGTTAACTAAGACGATACAAGAGATTTGCTGACTCTCTTGTGCTCAGGGCTCAGGTGACTGTGCTGAACTGCACTAATCGCTGACTCGGTGACATCCGAGTTTGCATCGGTGCCAACTGGAACACCAATTCCTAATAGTTCGGTTTCCTTGGTGAGAACCGGATAAGGCGGAGTGCGAGGGCCAATCAGTACTCGGGCATCGAGAACGGGAACGGTGAGCTCCGTAAACTCCAATCCACTTGCATCCTCATGAGCGGCACGGTTCTCCTGGGCAGGATCACGTTCCTCATCGCGTTATTCACGGCGGGCACCGTCGGGGCGTCTTGATTCGCGTCGACCTGTTCGGCATCGGCATGCTCGACGATCGGATGGTTCTGAGGAAAATCACTCATATTTGAGGCAAGCGTTGAAATTATATTCATTACCCACTCAACTCATGAGCTAGCTTCATTACAAAATATCCATATGCAGTAACGCTCACAAGTCCATAAGACTTTGCGTAGACTTCAATGAACATATTGCTAGGGAAAGAACCTGTACAATGTATGCGTGCACGGCAATACAACAGAGTTACTCCACCGAGCAGGCTAAGATAATAGAGTACGGATATGGCAGAGTACTGAATAAACTAAAACGCTTCTAACAAATAGAGTTAGTGCCGCGGCACAATTGTGCACTTAGGAAACACGGGCTACGTGTTCCCAACATCGAGTTGGATTTCGAATCAATAACACACGGGTCATAGACGCCACGTATGTATGATTCACCAGAGTGGCCAAGTAAATGTGCGAAACATTTACCTGATTGAGTGAGTGAACCTGTGAATACCAACTATGAAACTAATCCGGCCCAGGTTCATTACTGAACCCTAGCCAGATCAATCTCACAATTGATATACCACAGTCTCATGTTGTATAAACAACACTCAACCACAGTGGTTCAAGAGCTTAATGGCACACCGTTCTCTGATATATTTCTACATCATACCGGCTAACGCACCATTAAGTCTTGCTTTCGCTATATTAGACACCAAGAGTCAGGACTCCGTTCTAATATAACGAGAAAAAAAAATATGTCACCTGTGGACACGAGGGGCTTCCGCCAACCTCGCCACAGGGACCAGCAATGACCAGGCGGGCAGCCTGGTCACGCTCAAGCTCGTGGGTGACCATCTCAGCGTGGAAGGTAAGGTTCGGCCCCCAGTTATACGTTAGGGGTCCTGGTTGGGGTTCGTTAAGTCTGGGGGATAACCTCCCAGACACCCGAAACGCATATTATTAAACAACGATATTCCTGAAAACAAATGTTAGTTCTATCTTTCGATAGAAAAGGATGGATAGAATCCTATGTCCAAGATTCACTTCACTACGAGAGAGGTCTGACAACAATCTGAAGATAAAAGTATAATTCCATTAGAGAAATACAATCAACATAAACCACGAAATAATACACAGGAAATATAAAAGCAGTTCGGAATACAACAAGGTAATTCAGCATGGATAACTCCAGAGCAGCATGGAATTCCAACCAAGACGGTTTACAGTCATGCATTTATTAAAATAAAGAATACATAATAAAGTGAGTAGAGTAAAATATAAAGATAAGTAAAGTTAAGCATGGCTAGCTTAACGAAACGCCTTCTAGGTGGCACTAGAACGGCAGCTCCAAACGGAGACTATACCAGGGCGACATGCTAACAGAGTTAAATCATAACGACTCCGACATAAAAGTATTACGAGAAACTTCTATGCAGAAGTTAATGCGGGAAGATTTGAAAACTAGCGGGAACCTGTTTGAGTATCAAAAGTATACGTATAGAGATAAGAGACAGCAGGTAGTGAAAGATATCGATATTAAGCAATTGCCTAACAGAAACAATTGCAGGCAATTATAAAAGAAACGTCTCCGAAAGAGGAAAATATTTAAATTGTAGTTGCAACATTATTTGGAGTACCAAGAGTTGAGACTATACACATTGGGTGTGAAATTAAGGGGGAAACTACAAGCTACACTTAGTTATGCAGACAGCCGGTCTACTATAGGTAAATAAAGCATGGCAAAGAGTATTAGAATATATGTTCCGAAATCTCTATGGGCTTCTGGAATTCAGAATATGAGCCCCGAAGTTATAAATTACGCATCAACCATCTCCGGATTGGCTTTGACCATCTCCGGAGGCAAATGCAAATATATAGATTTGGGTGAAATTACGCATGGAAATTATACCCTGTGCGTTGGGTAATTTTGTTGCAATTGGCGCCTTTTCTTGACAATTAAATCATCGGTATTGTGGTGTAATGGATAGCTCTCCAGCTTGTGGTTATTGCGGCGGCCAGGGTTAAATTCCCTCCAGGAACTTTTTTTTTGCAGATTTACATTTTTGAAGTATTGTTATATTTCTAAAGGCAAATTGCGTCCAACATGATTATTTTCGTTCAAAATCGTTCAAAAGGGGCTGTCTTCACTGTCTGCATCTTCGTGCAAAATAATCATCTTTTTTTTTGCCCAGTTTCCATCAATAGCCTTGCTTGTCAATCGCATGCAAATATTTAGAAAAAAAGGTGCATATGAAATTTACTTTAACCGAAGAGAAACAACATTTAATACGAACACTAGCAGCGATGGATAAATGTGGCAAACAGAATTCACGATTCATGATGCATTAGTCTCTTTTATTTATTTTTTATTTTCTATTTTACACTCTCTTCTTTAATAATTCCTTATATTGATTAAATGAGATAGATGAGACAGACCGATAGCCATTGTGATAGTGCCACGAGCAATTTTCACTGTAGAGACACCAACGACATGTTCAGTTAATAAATGTTTGTATGCGATTGACAAGTAAGGCTATTGATGGAAACTGGGCAAAAAAAGATGATTATTTTGAGGCGTCGTGGCTCACTGGCAAAGTTCTCGTCTCTCACCCATACGACCCGGGTTCGAATCCCGTCCAGTGCTACCATCTTGCAAACATGCCACGGCGTCGGGAATAAAGTTAAGGCGCTCCCCTTGTCTAGCCTTAGGACGGACCTTTCGCTCTGTATTATCCTCTGTGCCGTCTTCTACCGTCTACTTCACTCTATGGAACACAGAGGCTAAGAGACGCCTTGGATTGGAACTAAAAATGAAGATCCCCGACTTCGAGAGCAAACGGGACCCTGGATTCTACATGCTTAAGTCTATGTGTGATGATTGTATGTCTGAATAAAGTGGTATTCACATTTTTTTTTTGCACGAAGATGCAGACAGTGAAGACGGCCCCTTTTGAACGATTTTGAACGAAAATAATCATGGTGGGCACAATTTCCCTTTAGAAATATAACGAAAACAAAATCAAAAATGTAAAAAAAAAAAAAAAAAAAAAAAAAAAAAAAAAAGGCCGCAATAACCACAAGCTGGAGAGCGCTATCCACTACACCACAATACCGATGATTTATTTGTCAGAAAAGGCGCCAATTGCAACAAAATTGCCACAACGCTATAACTTCGGGGCTTATATTCTGAATTCCAGAAGCCCATAGAGATTTCGGAACATATATTCTAATACTCTTTGCCATGCTTTATTTATCCATAGTAGGCTCATTTCCAGGGAGGGTCTTACTGCGCAGCGCGCTCCTTGTTAGGTATTATACTGATACCTAACAATACATTTTAAAATGGTACCATAGATGGTCAAATCCAAATAGGTCAAAAGGCCAATCTGTTGATGGTCGATGCGTCATTTTACGCATTGAGTTATGCCCATACTACATCCTATAGCTCTCATAGAGCTTTTAAAGGGAGAGGCCCACGAGAAAAAAGTGTTCCTCAATTTACTTGCACGGAATGTCCGGATTTTCAGAAATATTACTGCGAAAACCGCATATCTTTGCATCTAAAACTCGCAGATATATTCTATGCTAAACAGTTCGGCCAGGCACCGTAATCTGAAACAATTTTTGCTCTTTTGTGGCATTGCAGTATTGGAAATGCAGGAAATGCTTTGTTATAATGGTAGTGATGTTCTTCATTCGTTTAACAACCATTATGTAGAGAAAGAATGCTAATGGATGGATAATATAAAACGATATTTTAACCTTTCTGACTACGGTGCCTGGCCGAACTGTTTAGCATAGAATATATCTGCGAGTTCTCGATGCAAATATATGCGGTTTTCACAGAAATATTTCTGAGATTCCGGACATTCTGTGCAATTAAATTGAGGAACATTTTTTTCTCGTGGGCCTCTCCATTTAAGTGCACGTTCGCGAACGTGGAAAATGCGAAAGTGTAATTCAAGTGCGCGTTCGCGTTCCATATATAAGCGGATTTTTTAACTCGCTACAGTAGGACTGCAAATAAAGATCTTAGCACGAAGCCACAAATTGCACCGATTTTTCTTTGAGCGTGAAGGTATATATCGGTTTTGCACCGTGCTATTCATGGAATGCGGCGAACGTGCACTTGAATTACACTTTCCACGTTCCCGAACGGCACTTAAAAGCTCTATCATCTCTCATCTCAATCGATAATTTTGGCAGACATTTAACACGTCACCTTTTTAATTTTAAATTAGTGTCATACTGTACTGACAAGACAATGAGAATCCCATGTATGCAGGTACTGCTGGAGATCCGTTTCGATCGGTGGAGGCATTTGATTGCCGTCGCAATCTGTGGTTCACAGTGCCTGAGATGACTGTACAGAGAAGACACGTTGGAGTCGTCAGTGCTCAGGGAAAACTGTTAGTTTTTTTACGATCGTTAGTATTTTACTTGCGCGATACATTTAATTTTCATAAGGAATGATATGCTATGTTATGTCACCCTAAATAATGATGGTTTGTTGGGTACTGGGGTACATGTATTTGTGTGTATACTTTCCGTACGCAGTGAAGTGTTCGGAGCGGAGGTGGGTGTTGGTCTTTAGCCTGATAGGAATAGTTGAATAAGTGGATGTAGCAACGAGCGAGATGTTTCATACAAATATGTAAATTGGGAATAGTTTCCGAAAGCCAATCCGGGCGTGGGCGTGCTCTGTTCCAATATTTCGAAATTCTTGTTTTGAAGTATGTTATCATAATAATGTTATGTTCTTTGTTCTTTTCTAGTTATGCAATCGGAGGCCACGATGGTGCTCAACACTTGGCAACGGCAGAGTGTTTTGATCCCGATACAACTTCATGGAAGAAGGTATTGCTGTTTGAAGTTTTTGTTCCTCCAACTTCGCATCTTGCCATTGTAGCTTTTTGTTGATTGCATTGTAGATCGCTACCCCACCGATAGTAGAATAATACCCCATAAAAAGCTATAATACCACATGGTAAAATGGTACTCCATATTTTTTGTGTTTACGAAGAATGATACCCCAAATTTTATCGTGAAAAAGTGCTCTGTTTTAGGTAGGAGTTTTTGGCTCTTCTGCGCCATCATTGCTATGTAACTATCAGAAAATTTAGCGGCGACAAAAAGAGACCAATTCGGCTGTGGGCAGCATCTACAAAAAGTGAACAATTCATTATTTTAATACTTATATATTCTAAGAACAGTCGGATGAAGAGCCCTAACGGCCTCTACTCCGACTGCAGGAATCGGCCTTCGGCCGATTTTTACCCTACTAATTAAATATTCTATGATACTATGATGCTTTACTTTTATTTGCTAATTATTTACTTCTATCCAACGGGGACCCAAAATAGCGGCTGGAAAAAAGTTGTAACGATAGACGTATAGTTTTTGAACTACTCAAACTTGGAGGCTAGCACTTGAGCAGTCATACAGGTGTAGAAGTTGAATAATAACATGTCTGTTCAGTGAATAGAAAGCCAACTATGCGAATGAAAATGATATATGAAAAATGAAATATATTTCACTAAGGGAGACCCTTTTCAGATCTGTTACTTATTTGTCGTGTTTTGATCTACGTTGTTATGTGAGACTGGCAATATGCATTTATATCATTGGTATGCAACAAACGGCCCACTAGCTTCAAAAGAATACACTTCCTACTTTAATTTAAAATGTCCACTTGCTCAATTCCTTTGTTAGCGCGATAGCGCTAACATAGTTTGGGTTTGATCCGAGAGCCCTTTTTTCCAGTTTTCATCCTGAATTTGGTCCTAGACCAAAAATTGAAATTCTTTTGGTCTAATTAGTGAAAAGACCACATTTCATAATATCTGCGAAAATTTCAGATAAAAATATCAACTTGCACGAAATTTATGATCAAATAAGCAAAATTTGCAAAGCAAAAAAAATTTGCAAAACATGCGAGAATGTCTGCTGCGCGTGTGTGTGTGTGTGTGTGCACCCCCCCCTCCCCGATCGAGAGAACCTAGTCTTGCGCGCACCCAATTGACCCAATTAACTAACAGACGGTATTTTTGACGCTTAATTTATTGAATACTTTATTTGCAAACGAAACTATTAATCATTATAGTCTTAGTTTCATTTTTCTGTTCTTTAGTAGGTAAATAACTCTAAGTGCGCGCTAACAGTGCGCGCCGTTTAAACACTATACAACGTTTCAGGGGTATATTTATTCAGGGCAAAAGTGCTTATTAGTTACTAAATATTATTATTATTATTGTTGCCAACTAGCTTTTCAAAGCGAATAAAGTTAAGTCGTCCGGGGAAGGGGTTGTCAAATATTTTCAAAATTCTATCTAAAAATCATGAATCTCGGCTTATGGGAGCACGTACGGAATTTCTGCAAAACCAAAGCATAATTTTAAGAAACCGCAATTTGTTTGTGCAGTCTAAAATTAATAGTAACTAAAACGTCTTATTTGCCACATGCAACCATCCGAAGTGGTTATTTCCGGTTACCTATGAACTAGCCTATGAAGGGAAGTGAGGCATGATTGAAGCACATTATTGATTGATTGCCGCGAATTTTTTTATTCTAATTATACTAATTTGTATGGGAAGGAATGTAGTGTTCGGAAATCAGTTCAAATCCGAATGTAGCGTTCGAGTTCGAGTTAATTAAACGTTCGAGCCCATTTCAAACAAAAAGTAATTAACCCTACAGTAAGTAATAAAGGATATATTTTTAAACTTACTCGGAAAGAAGTTTTGAAGTATTGAAATATGTATAAATGCGCCGTTTCTAAACTTCGCAATACGCGTACTCCAAACAATAACTTCCTTCAAAATGCGCCCAACAAGGTGATTTTTGTATCGTGATGTCCGTCGAATTCAGGAGTTCATTTTCAGAACTGCTATTAAACTAGCTCAAGTCAGTATATTTGCACAATTGCTTTAATTTTTTGTGCTGAAGAAGGTAGTGTTTATTGTTTACGTTTTTCGCCATTTTTTTTTTTTTTTTTTTTTTTTTTTTTTTTTTTTTTTTGCCGAAATTTTTTTTACGAGTTTTCTATTGGGGTGCGTGCGCCTATATACTTTCGTTCGTACTGCACTGTAGATGAGGCGAAAAATGCGAACTAGATTGTAAATGACCAAAAGGAAGCTTAATAGAACCAAGCAAGAGTCTGGCGCCGAATGGGCGAGGTGTGCGGCGAGACTGCGAAAGCCTTTTGTAATATGCAAAATAGGATGAGTGGGACACTTTTTTTGGATGGGCCTGAGCTTTTAACTGGTTTATATATAAAGGTTTATTGAGGATATGTAATTAACACATCTCAAAAGGTGATCCTAAGATACCACCCTTCACAACGCAGTATACTCACTTAAATGAGGAGGCTCAAATAGTTCCCTTTTATCGAAAGGTGATGGTATTAAATTCCGAAAGACATGCTTTACAAAGCAAAAGCTTTTAATTGGAAGGAGTAAATCAATATAAAACTATGAATTCTATCAAAATTTTGGATCGTAGTTGATTTTGAGAGTGCACATGCAAATTTGGTGCTGGCTTGCAAAATGACTTGTAAATTTGCATGCTCACTATGGAAATCAACTATTTACTACGATCCAAAATTTTGATGTAAATTAGGTCATGTGAAAAGAGGACAATATTTTATCGTGGAAAAGAGTCCTTGAATGGTAAGTTTGGGTTTCATCTTGTTTTAAATCTACGAAAAGAGGCCAATAATTTGAATAGGATTCTATGAAAAGTGGACAATATAAAATATAATATCCTCCTGAGCTTGCGCTCAAATAAGGCCTTTTCATTACCCAAACTGGGGCATTTCATTAATGCAATCAGTCTTCCGATTTTTACAGAAATTAACTTCTCAGTACTAAATGTATGGTTACTATCTGAAGCGGCTTTTAGAATAGAATAGACGGTAAACGTGTTCCAGATTAGCGCGCCATCCAGTTAATAATAGGAAAACTAATGGCATAAAAGAAATGACCCAGTTCGGGTAATGAAAAGGCCTTATTTGAGCGCAAGCTCAGGAAGATATTATATTTTATATTGTCCACTTTTTATAGAATCCTATTCAAATTATTGGCCTCTTTTCGTAGATTTAAAACAAGATGAAACCCAAACTTACCATTCAAGGACTCTTTTCCACGATAAAATATCTCTTTATGTTTATGTCTACTTCCATAGTCGCAACACATTTCAAAAGTTCAGGAGCGCCGCAATTTTTGGCTCCCCGTTGGATAGAAGTAAATAATTAGCAAATAAAAGTAAAGCATCATAGTATCATAGAATATTTAATTAGTAAGGTAAAAATCGGCCGAAGGCCGATTCCTGCAGTCGGAGTAGAGGCCGTTAGGGCTCTTCATCCGACTGTTCTTAGAATATATAAGTATTAAAATAATGAATTGTTCACTTTTTGTAGATGCTGCCCACAGCCGAATTGGTCTCTTTTTGTCGCCGCTAAATTTTCTGATAGTTACATAGCAATGATGGCGCAGAAGAGCCAAAAACTCCTACCTAAAACAGAGCACTTTTTCACGATAAAATAATTTTCCACTTTTTAGAGATATTTGGAAAATATCAGGCTTGAATGTTCATTTACGGGATATAAGTCACAATTAAATACGCATTATATATATATATATATATATATATATATACACCGAGGGTCAATTCTGCAACTCATCGCTCTTCGTTGGTTAAAACGGATGGAGAACACTAGACTAGGCGTTCAATGTCTTTCATTTTATCGAAAAAAGATTATGTTCATTGGTTCATTAGATGTTAGCTTCCAATAAACAAGCCTGATGACACTTATTGACTTACCAGCCGTTCGAAGAGCCCTACGGGCTCTTCTCCGACTGGAGGAATCGGCCTTCGGCCGATTGTTTCCCTATTTAAAAAAAAGAATTGCTACAATGTAAAAAGTTAACTCTCGTCTCTTTCTCTTCCGTGCCACTTACATTCACACGTCTCTGATTGTGGAAACGTATAATAATCATTTTGGATCTCCACTCGACTAATGCTACCATGCAAATTTGCCATTGAAGGTGCTTATGTAGAGCATATTGCTACCCCTATGATAGCTAGCATAGCTAAGCTAGCATAGCTCAACCGGTAGAGCGTTGGACTGTGAATCGAGAGGTTGTGTGCTGCTGTGGGTTCGAATCTCGCCAGCGACAAAGGTTTTGTATACTCTTTCGATCGAAGAATTTTCTTTATGAAGGGATTTCGTTGTGCACATAAAAACAAACCCGTGACAAACTCTTCTCCTTTATATTGACTTATTAGCCCGTATTCTCGGGTCGACGGGAATGTTCCGTTTGGGAGCTCATTCGTATGCAAATTTTTCCTCCAGCTAGTCTCTAGATAGTCGAGAAATTTGCATACAAAGGATTTCCCAAACGGAACGTTTCCGTCGACTTGAGAATACGGGCTATTGTAAGTTTGAATGGACGGAATAAAAACAATTAGCTTCTAATTCTTTGCCCACTTACAATTAGATCGCTGTTCCGCAACTATGTATTGGCTGGAAAAGAATTTAAATCTTATTCGTTTTCAAACCTACTAACCTATCCTATAGGCTGGCTAAAATAGATAGAGAAAAAAAAATTTTGCTTGAAGTACCCAAGTTTGTGGATAAATTTATGCCTTCACTAAACTGTTTTACCATATGACGCTCAATTTTTTTTTTTGGAAAATCAAATCGTCATCGTTCCATATAAAGGGAATGAATAAGAAGGTACATTTTCCTATGCCTCGAGTATCCTTATTCTCGCGCTACTTTGGGGAAGGCATTTTGGTAGGCCATTCCCAATCTCCTCTGGCAGGTCTACCAGAATGGAAATGGGAGAGGCCTACCAGTGGGCTCTGGTAGTGGTCATCTCCTCTGGTAGGCCTAATGCATGCAACAGCCCTCTCAATCCGCTCGCTACCAATTGGGAAAACGCGGTACGCGATGCGCCTCCTACCAGTACACCAGAATTAGCGCTTTTTCTCCCACTGGTAGGTCATTCCCAATTGGGAGGTCTACCAGTGACGCGAGAATACGGGCTATTGTTGCAAAATATTAAATATTTATTGACTCGTCGATGCACGTACTTGGGACCTACTATTGTACAATTACCGTGCCATGAAAATTTAGGCGTACCATGCGATTTTAGGCGTCCCATGAGTGGGACAACCGTCCTATGTAAATCTGACCGTCCCATGATGCCAGAATGGATGTGCTCTCACTCAAACATTCCTACATATCAACTTTTTTTGACATTGGCAACAAAGAATAAAGTATTGGGATGGTTGAGAGGGATATGGGACGGTTGAAGGGGTCAAGGGATTGTCAGATTATCATGCGACGGTTCGGAAGTTTACGGGACGGCTACATTTGCTTGGGACAGTTGTCCTTCTCATCGAGCGGTTGTCCCACTCATGGGACGGTTGGCTCACTTGAGCGCCTAGGTTTCCATGGGTCGGTAATTCTACAATAGAGCTCGAACGAACTATCATTCCATAACTAACAAGCCCTCTGCTCTAACAGTTGCGCCATTCAGCTACTGGGTCGTGAAAGCTAACAGGAATTATATAGTTAATTAGGAACAGGGCAACTGAAGGTTAAATATTGGATTATGTGGCTTTATTCATGAAGTATTATTTGAGAAATTTCTGAACAACAAACTTCAGTACTATGTGAGACACAGAAATGCGCTGTACCTCCTTTTATATATCACAAAAGATCAATGATTATGTAAACGGCACTGATAGTATGCCAAACAAAAAAAGCAAATGTTGAACGCAAAACTTTGGGCTTTGGCCGAAACCGAGCCCACGACCCCTCGCTCAATAGTCGAGGGCTTTGTCAATGCACTACAAGGCATGTTGCATCCACAACTAAAGCCAGGAGGCATTAGGCGACAGACACATAATAAAAAAACAGTTACTATTTTGCAACTTTAAAACCTTGGAATTTCCAGCCTCTCATTAATTAACTTTTTTGCTAGAGTACTGACAACCCAAATTCCAATGAGTGCCGCAAAGAAATTTTCTGGAATAAAATACTCGATAATGATAAATATTGTTCAGACAATCTCCATTTTTTTAATCGCTTGTTTTCCGCGTTCAATATTTCCCTATTCCCCCAGACTTCAGCAAAACTTTACACGCATTTGTCAAAAGCAAAAAAGGGGTATCCCTGGCTTAACAGCTTGAAAATTGGTGAAAAGTAAACAAACATAAACGAATTTCTATTATATAGAGAGTGTTTTCCATGGAAAATGCTTTATTTTATAATATTCAGTGTTGTGGTGAGCTTTTAATTCCAACCAAAGAAAACAAAGTGTCTTTAGCACATTTATTTCCGACGTTTCGGTTTTACACCATCTTCAGGGAAAAATTACCTACAAAAACACAATACAATACACAGCACAAATACACTATCAACGTAAAACGACTACACACATAGGCCAGAAAACGAATTCACATGTATTAGGACAAGGAAAAGACAGTACATAACTTACAACGGGAACGATATGGATAAAATTATGAATGAGTAAATCAAGCGACATTCATCAATAACCGAGTGGTATGTTAACTGTGAGTGATAGAGTTAGAGTGAGAGGCAGAGTGACTGGCAGAGTAAGGATGAGAGAGAGTGTGAGTGACAGAGGGACGAGAGGATAGACTTGGTAGTGATAGGGTGATGGGATTGAGAGAGATTTTCTTGGTACCAGAACTGGTGCACAGCTCGTATTTCCTGTTGAGTACTGGTCGACCAGTACTCAACAGGAAATACGAGCTGTGCACCAGTTCTGGTACCAAGAAAATCTCTCTCAATCCCATCACCCTATCACTACCAAGTCTATCCTCTCGTCCCTCTGTCACTCACACTCTCTCTCATCCTTACTCTGCCAGTCACTCTGCCTCTCACTCTAACTCTATCACTCACAGTTAACATACCACTCGGTTATTGATGAATGTCGCTTGATTTACTCATTCATAATTTTATCCATATCGTTCCCGTTGTAAGTTATGTACTGTCTTTTCCTTGTCCTAATACATGTGAATTCGTTTTTTTTTTTTTTTTTTTTTTTTTTTTTTTTTTTTTTTTTTTTTTTTTTTTTTTTTTTTTTTTTTTTTTTGTATTGTGTTTTTGTAGGTAATTTTTCCCTGAAGATGGTGTAAAACCGAAACGTCGGAAATAAATGTGCTAAAGACACTTTGTTTTCTTTGGTTGGAATTAAAAGCTCACCACAACACTGAATATCTACACTATTCCAACTTCATGGAGCGTGCATCTGAACAACTTATTTTATAATGTACTGTCAGCGTAAACTATGAACCATCCTAGGGAGCCTGTGTAAAATGAAAAGGGGCGGAGCTTCCGGTGCGCGCACAAAACTGCGAAGGTGCAATGTTCGGGGCCCTAAAAGTCTAAGAAATCGATATCGGGGAAAGATGCCGTCACAGAGAAATATTCTCAGCAACACTTCAATTATCTAATGCCGTAGTTTGGGAGCAAAATTTTCATTTCAGAAGCGCGCTATGGTCGAAAATGTACCAAAAATAGCATAATAAAAAAAAAAAAAAATAAAAAAGAAATAAAAAAAAAAATTTTTTAAAATTCTAATGGCTTTGCTGGAATCCCGTTCCCTGATATACTATGATGAACACCATTCCAAAAATGTGCGTTTGATGCCCACGAAAATTGTGGAATGATAGAAAAAAAATCCACATAATACGTCAGTCGTTTTTTTCACAACTTTGCTTCAAAATGATCTTTTCTGGCTGAGCTTTTGCAGGTTTGTAGAGGAACATTAGAAGAGTAGATCTACCAAATTAGAGCACATTTGGTTCAGTACTTTTTGTGCTATCAATTAAAGGGAGAGGCCCACGAGAAAAAAACTTTCCGCAATTTATTTGCACAGAATGGCCGGAATTCAGAAATATTACTGTGAAAACCGCAATGTTTGAAGCTTAGAACTCACTGAGTTATTCTCCGGGAAACAGTTCGACCAGATACCGTAGCCAGAAACAATTTTTGCGCTTTTAAGGCAATACTGTATTGCAAACGTCTCTTTATAAGCGTAGGAGTGATATTTGTTCGTTTGACCATTATTACGTAGAGAAATGAAATATTTATGATGAACGGATATCATAAACGTGAAAAAAACTTGGTTGTTTTTTTTTTTTTTTTTTTTTTTTTTTTTTTTTTTTTTTTTTTTGTTGAATTTTGACGCTACTACTGGTACTGACTGTACCTGGCCGAACTGTTTGACGGGGAATAACTCTGTGAGTTCTGGGCTTCAAGCAATGTGGTTTTCCGGTAATATTTCTGAAGTGCCGCACATTTTATACAAATAAATTGAGGAAAACTTTTATCTCGTGGGCCTCTCCCTTTAATGAGTGCTCCCAGGTCCGGGAAACCCCCGGAGAAGAACCAAAAAGGGCTAGGCTGCGCCTAGCCCCAAATAAAAAATAGTACCCCACATGAAGAATACTACCCGCTTTTTACTTCAGTTTTTACTTCAGTTGCCTTCAGTTGTACTTGGGTAGTTTTCTTAAAACGTAATTAACATGACTACCCCATCTAGGGTAGTCTTCTTAAAACGTAATTAACATGACTACCCATTCTTCATTATTAACCCCAGTGGGTAGCCATGTTCACCTCCTTTTAACATGACTACCACAAATGCCAATGGGGTAGCCATGTTAAATTCATTTTAACATAACTACCCCAGTTCAGTTGTTCATTATTTATTATATTGGGGTAGTCGTGTTAATTTAACAGTCCTACCCATTGCGAAGAAAACTACGCCTTTGTTGTGGGGAGTCATATTCCCATTTTGGGTAGTCAACTACCATGGGGTAGTATTCTTCAATTTTACCCATAGCATAACTCCGTTGAAGAACAGGAACTGACCGACGGAACCACCTTCCAACTTCCATGCTGTTTCAGGTCGATGTGTCGTCGTTTTAAAGGGTCGGGCTCACGCTCACGAGACGAGTAAATTATTGTTTTGTTACTTTTCCATATTATTCCGGTTCTGAGTTCTCCATACGAGTTTACACATATTTGCAATGTATTTGCATAATAATTTTTATTCGGAACGGCAATTCGGCAATTAGAATAGCCCGACGCTCTGGAAAACCGTATGCTAAATATATAAAGGAGAAGAGTTTACTTTTTTGTTTGTGTGAACGAAACGTAAATTAGAATATCTAAAGGCTATAAAACGAGAGCCGAGACCCGGAGCGCAGTCTTGAGCAAGCGAAATCGAATCTTGTATCATTATTTTTCAAGATACGTTGCAAACGTTTCACACAAGTGTTCTCAGTGTTCCTGCCTTTTAAACTTTGAAAGTCGCCTCAGGCGGCGATAGCCGTCTGTGCTAAATATTTGAAAAATCGCATGTTCTACACGCTCCTGTTTGTACGTATATTGTACACATTTGTACGTATATTGTACTAAATCTTCTTGAACAGGATATTGTATACAGGGCGCGTTCGGGTTGCTCTTTCCGAAAGGAAAACGCAAATTTATCGTTCGGGTTGGACCTTTCCGAAAGGATTTAATGCTTGGCGAAAGCAAAAAATACCGTTTGAATTTGCATGTTAAACATTCTAATTCATAAATTTGCATGTTCATGCAAATTCATACGGTATTTTTTGCTTTCTCAAAGCATTAAATCCTTTCGGAAAGGTCCAATCCGAACGACAAATTTGCATGTTTTCCTTTCGGAAAGAGCAAACCGAACGCGCCCTAAGTACACAATTTGTTTCGTTTACATGTACCCTGATTAAAACCAAAAACACGGGTTTCCGGATATTATAATAGCCGTGCCTAATAGCTATAATTGCACAAATACGTTCCCATGTGTAAACTCGTATGGAGAAAAGGAAAATTACTGTAGATTGCAAAACTGAGCTTTTCTCGTGAGCCTGACCCTTTAAGCATCAGTCATACATGATGTTTTAGGTGTGAAGCTTGCATTGTATTGTAATTGTGCGTGATCCTCTAGGTGTGCCCCATGAAAACTTCTCGACGTGGTATTGCCGTGGGAGCACTGGGCGATGTGATTTATGCTGTTGGGGGACTAGACGACTCTACTTGTTTCCAGGTAACGTAACTGTCACATTTTGTTTGTCACATTCCTTCTAAACACTAACTGATGTGTGTTCATTCTTTCTTGAATTTAGGATGGGTTTTTATTTTTCCACTGACTGTTGTCTTTTATTGTTGCAAGATTGTAGGCCGGATTTTTCAGCCTTTACTTTTCAGACCGTTGAAAGGTACGACATTGATGCGAATACGTGGACAACTGTGACACCAATGAATCTGCAGAGGGGCGGAGTAGGAGTGGCTGCACTCGGTTTGTGTTTCTGTTTTGTTTAAAGCGAAATACCGGTCCGTTTTTGAAACACATCGAGTACACCAATAAATTAGAATAAAAAAATCGAGCTAAATTCGAGCAAATTAGCATAGCGTAAGAATTCAGTTATCCGCGGTCCGCGATGCGTTTGAGAAACCGGCCGGTATTTCGCTTTGATGCTTACCTTTACAATATTGTGAAGAAAAAGAAGGTGGTGTTTTGTCTTGTTTGTACTACAACCTTTTGATTATTTTCATGCACTTTGCGGAGATGGGTTGAGCCAATCCGGGGATTGTCCCATTTTCTCACGTTCCATCTAGTTATTTGTTAGTATTGGTTGTCGAGTTTACATTTCCATACGCCATGCGCCGATGCGCCGTAACCTACCCTCCAATTTATATTCTAATTGTATTTCAGGAAAGTTTATGTTCGCAGTTGGTGGTAATGACGGAACTTCGTCATTGGATTCTTGTGAGCGCTATGATCCAGTTCTTGACAAATGGAAAGTGGTGGCGAAGATGGCAAATCGTCGGTTGGTTTTTATTTTTTGCCTTTTACTTTGTTTATTTTTTGGTTGCTAACGGCTACCGGCGATTCACTGTGAGAGTAGAGCTCATCTCGTGGTTTTTTATTTTATTTTCTTATGTGGAAAGTCCGCGATTTCAAAACAGTTACATGGTGAAAATTGTTCCACCGTTAGTCAGAGCTTTTCGTTTTTTTTGACGTGTAGCATTTGGAAAAAAAAATGGTTGATTTCATTGAAATGATTCTAATGCAGTCGAACACTAGGAATTAGGACGCAAGTCAAATGAAAATGGACCATGAAAACGTACTTTTCCGTTTGGGACTTCTACGGTCGATGGAGCCATCAGCCATCGCTATGCGCTTCGGGGTATAACTCGGCCCTGTTGTTCCGCCATTGAATGCTGTTTTCGTGGTACTTTAATGTGAATACCACTTTATTCAGACATACAATCATCACACATAGACTTAAGCATGTAGAATCCAGGGTCCCGTTTTGCTCTCGAAGTCGGGGATCTTCATTTTTAGCTCCAATCCAAGGCGGTGCGGTGTCTCTTAGCCGATGTGTCCCATAGAGTGAAGTAGACGGTAGAAGACGTAGACGGCACAGAAGATAATACAGAGCGAAAGGTCCGTCCTAAGGCTAGGCAAGGGGAGCGCCTTAACTTTATTCCCGACGCTTTAACTTTTTAATTGAAACCCCAGACTTTCCACGTTGATTCAAGGCGTGCATCCATTAACTGCTTACTTACAAATTCGCTTTAAAGGGACAGGCCCATGAGACAAAAGTTTTGTTCAATTTACTTGCACAGAATGTCCGGAATTTCATATTACTGTGAAACCACATTTATTTTCATCTAGAAATCGCAGAGTTATTCCCCGGCAAACAGTCCGGCCAGGTACCGTAGTCAGAATCAATTTTTGCTCTTCTAGGGCATTACAGTACTCAGGTGACTCTAGGCTCGAGGGCATGCCCCTTTCGGCGGAACAGGGCTAGCCCGTTACCGGCCTTAGAGGGTGCCCAGGGTACGCCCTGGGGCCTTTGTGAGTTTTAGAGGGCATAATAAAGGGCCACAAACAGGCCATTTTGAACCGGGAAGAAAAGGAATATACACCGTTTTAGCCAACCACCCACCACGAACACCCGGAAACACAACATACAAGTACCTAGAACTTTGCAAGACAAATGCACCGGACAGGAATCGAACTTGCGACATTAGCTAAACACGTACTCCAACCAAACTAGGGCCTTAGACCACTCGGCCATACCACGTATGGTCGTCTCTGCTGGTTGCGAAACATTACGGCTGCTGCTTCACAAAAATTTAAATCTCAATTTTCGCGCGCTTTTTAAAATGCAAGGCTACGGCAAAGTGCCATGTAAAGGGCACGCCCCAGGTTCGGACCGACAGTTTCGCCGTTTCTCAGGTGACTCTAGGCCCGAAGGCGTGCCCTTTTCAGTGGAACAGGTCTGGCCCGTTACCGGCCTTAGAGGGTGCCCAGGGTACGCCCTGGGGCTTTTGTGAGTTTTAGAGGGCATAATAAAGGGCCACAAACAGGCCATTTTCAACCGGGAAGAAAAGGAATATACACTGTTTTAGCTAACCCACCACGAACTTACACCCGGAAACACAACATACTAGAACTTTGCAAGACAAATGCACCGGATAGGAATCGAACTTGCGACATTAGCTAAACACGTACTCCAAACTAGCGCCTTAGACCACTCGGCCATACCGCGTATGGTCGTCTCTGCTGGTTGCGAAATATTACGGCTGCTGCTACACAAAAATTTAAATCCCAATTTTCGCGCGCTTTATAAAATGCAAGGCTACGGCAAAGTGCCATGTAAAGGGCACGCCCTAGGTTCGGACCGACATTTTCCCCGTTTGTGGCCTTATCCCGGCCTTCTACAATTGAAGGGCACGCCCTAGGGCATATTTGCTTAAATGCATGCCTGCGGGCCTAGAGTCACCTATGTTGTGGCCTTATCCCGGCCTTCTACAATTGAAGGGCACGCCCTAGGGCATATTTGCTTAAAGGCATGCCTGCGGGCTTAGAGTCACCTATGGTATTGGAAACGCTTTGTTATAATCGTAGGAATGTTCTTCACTCGTTTAAAAATTGTTATGTAGGGAAAGAATGCTAATGGACGGATACAAACCGTAAAAACGTGTTTTAACCTTTCGGACTACGGTACCTGGCCGAACTGTTTGCCTTGGAATAAATCTGCGAGTTTTAGGCGTAAAGAGATGCGGTCTTCACGGTAATATTTCTGAAATTCCGGATATATTATACTGTGCAAGTAAATCAAGGAAAACTTTTGTCTCATGGGCCTGTCCCTTTAAAGCGAAATGCTACCCCTTTGGAAAATTAGCATATGGTAAGCAAATCCCATGTATCCTATGCTAATTTTGTACGATCGTCCACGGCAATCGTTCAAAATTAGCATGGGGGATTTGCTTATCATATGCAAATTTTCCAAAGGGGCTAGCATTTCGCTTTAAAGCGAATTTGTAAGCTGTCGAAATGCGCAAAACAAACCCGAAACTAGCGTTTACATACCAGACGTGCATTTAAATAGGTGACTGAATATGTAGATTCGAATATTCGAATTTGCGTGCGAATATGTCACTGAATAATGCTATTTGCCGATATCTGCATGCATATTTAAAAAATTCCATTGATCCCCAACGATGTATGCCACGGGATCAAGTAACGCGTTTACTATAGAAAAGGTGAACTTTGGAAAGCATTTTCTTTTAACTGGGAAACTTTAGAACTTTAGACAACATTGGTCGTGGTTTCCTTAATGGGGAACACACATTCTATTAATACAGCTTAACTTCAAAAAGGGCCTACATATTACCTTTAAGATAAATCTTTTTTTGTTTTTCAGTGCCGGTGCTGGTGTGTGTGTTCTCGATGGCACCTTGTATGCAATTGGAGGATTTGATGACAACTCGCCCCTGTCGAGTTGCGAGAAATATCATCCGCAAACTGACGAATGGATACAATTGGCACCAATGAGTTGTGCGAGAGGTACGTGCTTAACTTGCTCAGTGCCCTTTTAAAGCGATATGGTACCCATTTTGGTGTTTTTTGTCCAAAAATGGTTCAAACAATTTTATGAATGAAAATAAACATAACAAAACACAGAAATGAGGCCAATGAGGGCAACATATAGAAAAAAAAACTATTCAAAAATGGATTTTGTACGGAAATTCATGAAAAACCCGCTGAAACCGTGCAAGGAAAACGCACATAAAATTTATAAATAAAACAAAATATATATTTTCCTCAGCTTCCAAATGACGAAATAATGGGGTTTCCAAGTATGCCAAAAACCGTGCGTTTTCCTTCCAAGTATCATTGCAAAATAGTGTGCCAATCTACCGTAATTTTGCGTAATTTTGACACATCCGCCATTATAGAAAATCCGCCACCAAAACCATTTTTTGTTGAACAAATGGTCCCGTGGCCATCGGTCGTAAAAACTGCCTGTAGATATTCTCGTGTAGTGCCAAGGTACAGTAAATTTTTCGATACTTGGAGGGAAAATCGGCCATACTTGGAAGCCCCATAAAAATTTGAATTTACAAGTAAAAATAATCCGAAACGGGCGCGGTAACTAACGCACGGAAGATTTATCCTCCCCTTATCGTTTTTTTTGCCGGAGACCGACCGCTATTTCGTTTTAACATTAACTTTGAGACAACGAGTATAACCTGTTTATCGTCCATACGGCTATCGTTACATTTGCGCAAACTCTGCTTCATGCACTATCTTATTATATAAACGAGTAACTGTAGCCTAATTTGCATACCGATGTGCGTTACGGAAATGCAAATTTTCTACAAATGTTCCGCGTGTTCGGGTATAAAAAGAGTGCCGCAGCTCAATATCGAAGTATGCTTACGCAATTGTTTCCTATTATGTGAATTTCTTATGACTTATGATAAGTTTGGAACTTTATATATAAGTATGCCCATGCTAAAGCAATCATATTTCCATGTAAGTCGCCAGGCGGCGTGAGCCGACTGGTGTTACAATAAACGTCACGTCAAAACAGCGTTAGAAATTTATTGTATTGAATAATGCAGTATCCGTTCAAGTCAAATTAAAAAAAAACGCGTTCACTCGAAGTCGAAGAAGTATGTCATTGGTCATTGTTATAAAATTTAAGCATATACCAAGGGTAACTATGTTTTGTCAATGAACATGGGGGGGGGGTTCTTCCACTACAATTCGTACTCGGGCACGGGGCAACAGAAGTGTTCGCCGTCGACCAATTCACAACGGAAGGAGGGCTCCACTTTGCACGCCCATCCTTCGTCAGCAGTGGCATCGGGCTCGCATTCTAAAATAATGAGCTCATTTATTTGATGGATATTCACTCTGATGGTGATGGGATGATTTTCAAAAGTATGAAGAGTATATCTTTGATTTCGCCTAAGCCTAAGCGTCACCTCCACGAATTCTGGATGGTTCCTTCGTGTTGAATCTTTTTTTTCGCGGTGGTTGCAGGATTTCGCGCGCGCTTTTAAATCAAGGTACGCTATGTTACGGCTAAGGGGCTAATCATCGCATGTGACACACCACACAACAGGTACTCACGCGGAAGACTTCTGTTTTTGAGCGCCCCCACACCAAAATGTACGTATATCATGGCAAGATTCTAGAGTTCGGGTGCTTTATGCGTATTAGAATGTTTATTTTGTTTAATGGGGCGTCGTGGCTCACTGGGAAAGTTCTCGTCTCTCACCCATACGACCCGGGTTCGAATCCCGCCCAGTGCTACCATCTTGCAAACATGCCACGGCGTCGGGAATAAAGTTAAGGCGCTCCCCTTGCCTAGCCTTAGGACGGACCTTTCGCTCTGTATTATCTTCTGTGCCGTCTTCTACCGTCTACTTCAATCTATGGGACACATCGGCTAAGAGACACCGCCTTAGATTGGAGCTAAAAATGAAGATCCCCGACTTCGAGAGCAAACGGGACCCTGGATTCTACATGCTTAAGTCTATGTGTGATGATTGTATGTCTGAATAAAGTGGTATTCACCTTTTATTTCGCTACTTACTTTGAAGTGCAGGAAGTCCGACGGCGCATGAACCCGGTCCAACTGGTGGCATATGTCCCTCACTGGCATGACCATTAGGAACAAAACAGACGAGACATACGAGAATAGCTGCGATGGTGAGGGTGTTACGATGTGGCTGCATGATCTGAATAAACCACATGTTATGTTATCGTACAAAACACAAGATGTAATAGAATCAGTAGGCATAAATGAAGTATGCGCGTCCTCGCTACAATACAAAGAATGTTTTACCCCTTTCCGGAACCTAAAACTATTTTGAAATTTTGCTTGAAGAGAGAAAGTTGTTTCTGTTTCTCGTTTCACCAGTCAAAAAGGATAAATTAGCATGTGGTTATTTTTCATAGAGAACAATAAACTTTATTGTAATAAATTAGCATGCGGTTATTTTTCATAGAGAACAGGAAACTTTATGATAGTTTCTCATGTAGGTGTAGAATAACGTAACATTTAAGGCAAAATACAATCTTCTCACCTTTACTCGCCTGACGGCACGCTGTCGATTTTAGAGAAAGTTTGACGTGTCCTGTTCGATAGGGATATTTTATAGATCGGAGGCCGATTGTAACAACGATGCATATCCTATAGTGGCCTCTTATTTGCTTAGCTGCGCTATATGTAACATTTGGGTGATTTGTGTATACATTCATTCGGGAAGTTTCCTGACTTGACTGGATAACTGAGGAAAGCTTATTGTTTGTGCCAAATATACACGCGGGGCTGCAACAGTAGTCAGCAAAGAAAAAGGGTAGAAACATAGGAAAGATGCAAGCAGGAAACGTACTAGTCGTGTGCTAACTTGATTTTTTTTCAATCTACATTATAGGATTTGGGTTGACGATCGCTTTAGTGATTCTATTTACTTGCCTAATTAATCCGAAAGGTAATGTGTGTGTGTGCGCGTAGTTTACTACTTTTTGAAGTTATATTGCTAAAACTGAAATTGTATGGTATATAATAAAAAAATATGAAAGTGCAAAACGCATTTTTTATCATCCGTTGCTCAAGCTCCGCAGCTGCACATATACGTACTGTAGTGGCTTTATTCATATCCCGTTTAAGTAATTGCAGACCACTTCGGTAACGTAACGCTGTAATGCTGTTTAGGTGGCGTGGGTGTGGCTTCGATGGGCGGTTTGGTGTATGCAATCGGCGGCCATGATGGGACAAGGTACCTCAATTCTGTCGAGGCGTATGATCCCACGTCGAATACATGGAAACCAATGGCCCCTATTAGAGAGTGCAGGTGAGCAATGGCAGTAGCTCGTTTGCACACTTTTCGTGCTTACTTATCCAGTTTGGCAGCCCAGAGGCGAAACTCATTTTGTCATTGTTGAAAAACCGCTTTAGAAGTGTTTGCACCTATTTATTTTTATATAAATAGGTGCAAACAAACCGCACGATATACTGCTTATGCTTTAAAAACTTTAAAAACCGCATGTAATTTTTAAGGTGCTTGTACTTGTTTTGTTTCAAATATATTCTGCTTTAAATACTATTTCAAAATCAGCATGATGCGCCGCTTTAAAGAGAAATACCGGCCGGTTTTTGAAGCGCATCAAGTACGCCATCACATCATTCTTTTGCAGCTATGCAAACCATGAATTACATTTTACAATAAAAAATCGAGCTAAATTCAAGTAAATTAGCTATTCGCATAAATACGTAAGAATTCAGTTGTCCACGATGCGTGCGTGTGTCGGTGTTGCTCATTTGTGTTGGTGTTGCAGGGCTGGTGCTGGCGTTGCTTGGGCTGACTGTCGGGTGGACGATCTACTGCATCCAAGTCACACAGTCAGTGATAGTGGCTGTGCACCCGGAGGAACGTCTTCTAACTTATGTGTTTAATTGTTCGAAGAATAGAACTCCCGCTCATGCCCACTCCCGCCTCGACAATTGCAAGGCAATAGAAGAGCTATCGCAATGACTGTGATATTCTTGGCCTAATCAGATCCCATTTGGTTTGTTTTGCCAACGACTGTATATAGTATGTGCACCGAATGTCTGTCTGTATATATGTGGTTTCAATTGGTGTTTATCATTTTCTAGTCTTATTTTTGACTGTATTTTTTTTTAAATATCGCCCTTTTTATGTAGAATTTGCATTATTATGATTTTCTTGTTTTATCAGGTTAAGGCGTTGTTTGTGATCAAACCTGTCTTTTTTTCGCTTGTGTTGGTGCTATGTTTCTGTTTCTGCAGTTGCGTTTACTCATTGAGGTTGTTAGGTTTTTTTACCATTCCGTATTTTTCCTCGCGTGCCATTACTATATATTGTATTTTGTGAACCCTGATGTTTTTGTGAAGATATTGTGTTTTTCAATGTCAAATGACAATAATACAGTAGACAATCTTATTGTGTAAAGGAGTAAAATGTTTGTAGCGGAGTCTGTATGTCACCACCGTTTGTGGCCGTATTGGTGACTTGTATGTATGTGTATAGGGACTGCATCAATAAGAGACTTTTCGACAACAGATTTATTCAACACAATTTTCCGACGTTTTATGATTTCTATGGAGTATCGATCGATGTCGATTTTTTTCAATATGATCATTCAACTTATCTTGTGAAGTTGAGCAATGTTGATCAGAGGGCCCGAGTTTCTTAAGGCCGTTTTTAAGACGTTTTTATGATTTCTATGGATTATCGATTTTTTAAATATGATCATTCAACTAATCTTGTGAAGTTGACTTTGATCAGAGGGGCTTGGGCTTAGGCTTAGGCTAGTGCCCTGATGGATCTTATGGGATGAGCACTTGTCAGCCATGAGTAGAGGAAACGATAATAGACACTTGCAGCCATGGAAGGTAATACCCCGTGGATCGTGTATCTGCGTGGTAGAGACGTATATTGGAGCAATTATCCTACTTAATTCAGGACCCTCGCTTACAGTAACATGTGGATTAATTGATATGGGGAAAAATATTGGAGCAATTATCCTACTTAATTCAGGACCCTCAGTTACACTAACATGTGGACTAATTGATATATATTGGAGCAATTATCCTACTGAATTCCTGCGGCCACGCAATGGCCACGCCTAAGCCCCGCCTAAGCCTAAGCCTAAGCCCTAAGCCTAAGCAGGACCTTCACTTACACTAACATGTGGATTAATTGATATATATTGGAGCAATTATCCTATATATAATGGTTTATTTAGAAACGCATACAGAGATAAAATGAAATGCATAGAGCAACGTATGGGTAAACCGAATCCACTAGAGTAAAGGGTTCAAGTCCTTCACTACTTACAGGGATGAATACATATACTACAGAAAACAAAGATAAACTTGAGCAAAATGTATAATTTACTTATTTAATTTAATTCGACTTAGGTTGACTTAGACCAGTCTTATACAGCATATGTCTCACATTTAATTCTGCCACCGGATTGTTTTTCTCTTGGCCATAACTTTGGCTACCCTATCACAATGTTTTTTCTGCATGAGGGTAATCCCGTACTGCTCACATATGGACAATTCATCTGCCTCAGCTAGCTCGCGGGAGAGTTTGGGGCAATTGGGGTGTGGGTGACAATTGTTCGGTTTGTGTCTCGCGGGGTTCTTCAATTGCTTGTGGGGTCGAAGGGGGCGATGACGTCATTGGTTCGTCTGTAGTTTGATCACGCTGTCGAGCTTCTTGGCGGCGAATGAAGCCTTCACGACGC
>JAANDG010000755.1:0-62359 GCA_036852015.1 Pelodera strongyloides | reverse complement strand
TAAACAAGCACGCCATCATTTAACTGTAATATGCGTATACATAACATACAAACAATATTAGTAAATATAATATAACGAGGAGCAAAATTCTCCAAATTCACTTTTTGAGCGAACGCGCACGGCGGAGGCGGTATATTTTATGCAGTCGACGCACACTTATCGTACGTAAATTGTAGCATTGCGTACATTTGCATTTTCCCCGTCGGAATTCCCGAGCTTGGGCCGAGTATTTTCCCAGCTTGGCCCGAGAAACTCGGGTTTTCCGAGCTTGGCCCGAGAAAGTTGTTGGAGAATACTGGGAAAATAGTAGGAACAAGCTTGGAGAGGCCTAGTTTCTCGGAACAAGCTTGGAAAACATTAACAGAGCTGTTATGCGCGTTTTCTATCAAACTCATGCCTATTCCCACACAACACGCAAAGCAAAACATCAACGAGAGGGAACGCGAATATAAGAGAGAGAGAGAGAGAGAGAGAGAGAGAGAAACAAGTGTATTCAACTAATAGAAACACCACATCGGAAGTAGTTGTACATTGGCCGGGGAGGAGTAGTGGAAAACAACCACATCTTGATGATTAGGTATTGCTCAAAGCTCAGCTCCAGAGGCACAATTCTGTCAAAAAAAAATGTTGACTAAGCTCTCGTTTTCGTGATACTCGGGAATTGAAGTACAAACTAATGGAAAGCCCTACCACTAGACAGCCTTACGGTAAGGAATGAAGTCTTCCCGCTAAACTCGCTTGATCATAATATACTGACCTGATTGCGTAAGATACTAGGAGAGTAATGCCCCCCATCAGCCATTCCTGGCGTACCAGTAGCCTGAATCTCTTCTATGGATGCTATCCTACAGGCTTCTCTGTGCCAATACTTAACCTTGTGACACTTTTTGGGGCTCCTTAGGGTGTATCTTAACTTAGGTGTTCTATCACCAAGGTTCCTGATGACCAGTGTGTAAGTGAGCGCTCAAAAACTCTATCTCTGTCTTTGTTGAACATGTCTCAATCTCTGACCCGCTCTTTTCTACGTAGTCAAGTTCGCTCGCGCGCCAGAGAGCACGCTCAGCTGGAGCGTCATCGCGGCGCGTCACTTACAAGAGCGGAGCTTTCTTCCTTCGTTACCCTCTCCATATCTCTCGCTCTCCCTTTCTTACCGTTCGCTATTTGTCTTTGCCTTTTTGAGACAGCCAAAAGGGGACGCAGAGAGAGAGAGAGAGAGAGAGAGCGAGCGAGAGAGAGAGATGAGAGAAAGAGCGATGAGAGAGAGAGAGCGATGAGAGAAAGCGATAGAGAGAGAGGTAGAAAGAAAGAGAGACAGAGCGCGCGCTTAAAGAAAAAGCCCAGGAAAGACTACCGCTCCAAAACCCGGGCTTCAATCCACGTTCAGCGTGAGCGCCCTTTTCTAAGGCGCGCGCTCCAGAGCCAAAAATAGCCGGGGTCGTGTCGGATAGTCGAGAACAACAAGGAAGCCCCAGGGCTTTAGTCCTGGGGAGAGAGAGAGAGTTTCACTCTAGTCTGTCTCTTAGAGAGAGAGTGTGAGACAGAGAGAGAGAGAGAGTGTGAGAGAGAGAGAGAGAGAGAGAAGAGAGAGAGAGAGAGAGAGAGAGAAGAGAGAGAAAGAGTCTTTAGTCATTAGTCTGTCAGAACCTGGAGGTGAAGGTCCTTGTAATGGCGGGAATTCAATTTTAGAGTAGTACGGTATGATTTCTAATGATGCAATTAAAAGCCTTGTACATAGTTGCTGTTTTTGAAGTGACCGTATTTCTACCGTTTATCACTTTTGTGGGTTTTGGATGTTTAGCACCTCATAGCCAGACATTCTGCTTATTTTATTAATAGATTTCATCCTTTCACTCAACTTAATAAACCACGAACCATGACGACGTTGGTTCAAAAGGCTACAAAACCCCCTCTCTCTAGCATGCAATAAACCAGTAAAACAAAAGACCGCACCTCCCAAAAATATCCAGAAATAGCCCCAGACACTGGAATTCAACGGTTCAAATATTTGTAGCCAGTCGAGTAAACGTACGTCAGACTTATTTTTGTATCTGGAGGCTGGAGATGTATCGTTCGAGTTAAATGCTTCCCAAAAATAACCCCCAGACAGTTTTTGAGCTTAAACATTCATGTTTTTTACCCTTGCACAGACGTACGTATGCAGTTGCGTTCTACATAGTTTTGTATCTGGAGGTGTAGTAAACTGCGAGTTACAGAGTTGGAGTATTGCGTGCGTATTATTGTTCTCTCCTGGTGCTGATGATACTAAAAATAGTAACAGTAGATGGAGAGGGAGCTGGAGAGAGATAGGGAGGGAAAGACAGCGAGATGTTGAGAGAGAGAGAGACAGAGAGAGAGATAAGTAAAGTGAAAGGAAAAGCGGTGATATGCTCTTACCGTAATCACTCGAATACTGTAAACTTGAATACCGTAGTCTAGCTTCAGTACCGTAGTAAAGAGTGAGAGAGAGAACATGACGAGAGAGAGGTGAGAAAGAGAGCGAGAACTGATATGACCATGCCCATATCGTCACCAAAGTACCGTAATCAAACTCGAATACCGTAGTTTTCTCCCCACGTGCTCTCACTTCCTATGGGAAATTGGCTTTTTGAAAAAGGGGGAGTGGAGAGAGCGTATAGGCCTCACTTATTATCAAATACAACATTTTATTTATAGATTTGTATGGCGATAATCCGCAATATAGGGGCCTGTTGCCCTCGTTTCCTGACTCTCTCTCTCTTTGCTCACTCTTTCTCTCGCATTTGTCTCTCTTTCTCTCCTCATAACTCACTACCTCTGTATTGTAGTCTCTCTCTCTCTCTCTATCTCTCTATCTCTCTCTCTCTCTAGTGCGGCCATTGACTGGTTGCCATATACACATACACCATATACACACATATCAACACTGTGACAACAGGAGCGTGCTCGCCTCCCCCGACCAGGCCCACTTTTTTGAATCCATTTCCGTTTCCCGCCCAAACCCGAATCCGATCAATCGATAAATCGATAATTAACTCGACTACAAAACTCTGTGCCCTCTTCAGAAGTAGTTATCTCTATCGGCTTCGTATCTGACTCAGTGGTGAAATTGTTACAGTACTTGAAGCTGTTCGGGGACGATATTGATTACTGATCGATAAAAACAATAATTATATCACCTGCTAACTCGATGATCCCTACTATCTTATCCTTCTAACACTGGCGGCGGTAAATGATTGGAGCATGGAACCGCCACAGACATCAAGCGAGCAGGTCCTGGTTTAAGTAAGAGTTTAAATGAGGGGCGGCCGAAATATTCTGTGTTCATTTCTCCTCGTACACATGCAAACGACTAGTTTACCGTCGGCTCGTATACACACTTTTCCAAATGTTTACTAACAATTTCTAACCGAAATTCTAAACCCTCGATGGTGAAGCTCAATGATGTAACTATACGTTGATAATTAATATACAGAAGGTTCTTATACAGTGTTGCTTCCTAATCTACTAAGTTTGAGTATTCACGAGTCAAAAACCCTCTAGTTGATATCTTCTTCACAAGAACGTTTCCACCTAAGAGAATACTAACTGTAAGATATTCTACACTACGTAACCTAAAGCTAATATCAACTCTAATTCACAGAGATTCTATAACACGCTATCAGAAAATACCGTAATTTTCAAAACCGATTTAGCACCCGTTTAGTACGCATCTTTCTAAGCCGCAAGTAGTGGATAAGAAGTAAATAGGTTACTTTTTATAATTTACCCTTCTAACATAATTCCTTATTTTCAGAACACTGCAAGTCTTGATGACTTCGACCGTATAAAAACGCTGGGAACTGGCTCGTTCGGTCGAGTAATGCTGGTAAAACACAAACAGTCTAACCACTACTACGCTATGAAGATCCTCGACAAGCAGAAGGTTTATATTATTATTATTATTATTATTATTTTACTTACTTGTTAGGCTTAGGCTTAGGCGTAATCTAGTTTTCTTCATTATTGTGTTTGACGAGTAGACGTTTTGTTAGCTTACTCACTGCTTGTGATACGCCATACACTGCAAGACTGAAGATTATTAATTTCAGTTTGATTGCATGAACGAAAAATTGGGGTATTGGACGAGTGGGGGTCGAACCCACGACCTCTGGATTACCGGTCCAGTATGCTAACCACTACACTACCGCCACCCACACCCAAATTTCGTTCTTGCTAGCGACTTATACGGCTCGCCTGAAATGTTGCAGGCGAGCCGTATAAGTCGCTAGCAAGAACGAAATTTGGGTGTGGGTGGCGGTAGTGTAGTGGTTAGCATACTGGACCGGTAATCCAGAGGTCGTGGGTTCGACCCCCACTCGTCCAATACCCCAATTTTTCGTTCATGCAATCAAACTAAACTTTGGCCTGACCAGCCTTGAGAGGTCTTGCCTTCATTTAATCAATTATTAATTTCCTTATGTAACTATGTGATTATATAATATTAAATTAATATTATAATAAAAACGTAATTAATTTAATAATATAACGTTTAGAAAATAATAAATAATACATTTTTTTCTAGGTGGTGAAGCTCAAGCAAGTCGAGCACACGCTCAACGAGAAGCGCATTCTGCAAGCGATTGATTTTCCCTTCCTCGTCAATATGCAGTACAGCTTCAAGGTAAGAAATTTATTTTATTCTTATTTTATAAATTTTAATATTCGTCCTGGCCATGTTGCCGTCGTAGTATTTACTTGTTCGTTTTCGTTATTTTATTAATTTCATCGCGTTGTCGCTCGGCTCCTTCTTCTCTCTACATTGAGAAAACTCCGCGCGCGTGCGGCCCTCTTTTCGCATAAATCTCGCGTGCCTCGGTCCGGGACTTTTCCTTGAGGCAGCAGTTTTCGTGCGCCCTTCTTTTTTTATGGTGTTCTTATCTAAACTTGAACAAACTATTGCGGTGCGAACTTTTGAAAGAGCGCAAATGAAAATTCATGAAATATATTACCATCAAGTTCATTTTCTCGTGCTCTTCCTTCTCATTAGTTCCGAGATTGGCCCTAATTCTAATCTCGACATATTCTAATTCATGAGCGCTCTTCCCTGCCACAGGACTTGATCCATACGCCCCTCTCTCCCCCTCTCTCTGCCTCTCTGTCTCTCTTGTCTCTCTCCATGTCTCTCTCTCTCCCTGATTTCTATTTTTAACAAATTTATTTGATCCAAGAGACGCCCGAGTCGTCTGCTCTCTCTTGCCACTTCGTGTGTATATCTGATCTCTCGTCTGATCTCCAGACGTCGTCGTCCTCCTCATTCGATGTCCTATCTCGTCGTCGGCTGTCCCGGAATTCTGTTATTTTCCCCGGCTCTTTTGCCCAGGACGCTGCCCGGGGATGAATCGATTTTGTCCCGAGTACCTCGGCCAAAATTGAAGAAAAAAAAACTAAATGAAAATGAAGAGAAGGAGAGAGAGAGATGGAGAGAGAGAAGAAAGGGAAAAAATAATAAAGAGATGAAAAGATAGAAGAAAGCTCGTGCCTTGCGGGCTTGTTTCTTTGTGTTTCTAACCCTGGGTTACAGAATAAAACCCATAATGGAAGTCTCACAAAACTAAGCAAGGTAACAGTGACTTCTGTTAGGGAACTAGTGTGGGACCGTCTACCCTAAGAGTCTGCCCCAGTGAAGTACCCTAGGTATCGACCCCAGTGAACCCTAAGGATCTACCCTAGGGAGCAAGCATACTCACCTTAGGGAACTACCGTATCCCTATGATAATCCCCCTTTTCCAGGACAACTCCAATCTGTACATGGTGCTCGAGTTCATTAGTGGAGGTGAGATGTTCTCGCATTTGAGACGAATCGGCCGGTTCTCGGAACCCCATTCCAGGTGGGACTTCTAAAAGACACTTTGTTGACTACAGTACCCTGAGTCTAGCTTGCTAGGTTATACGAGGTTCTAAAATACACTTTCTCGACTACAGTACCCTGAGTCTAGCTTACTAGGTTACGCGAGGTTCTAAAATACACTTTGTCGACTACGGTGCCCTGCGTCTAGCTTACACGAGGTTCTAAAATACACTTTGTCGACTACTGTACCCTGAGTCTAGCTCACGAGGGTACGCGAGGTTACTGTAGTCGTCAGTAAAGCGCCGAATGTGTGCCAGTTATCAAGGCTTTTGGACAGGACTGATTACATTTATTCCTGATTTCCCTGCTTCGGAAACATGTTTTGTACAAGTCTTTATGTGTAGTTCTCGTTCCGCTCATTTTTCAAGGCATTTGTATTTGTTAAGAAAATATGTACGTTTCAACGTTATGTTATATGCGAGGATAGAGTTCGAAAACAATGTTGTGATCCACGAATCATCAGACCCATAGACATTGCAACGCTGAGTATCGAACCTTTGACCTCTAGGACTAGAGACGAACTCGCTAACCACTACACCACATGGCACAGATGTTTAAAATAATTGTTTCAGGTTCTATGCGGCGCAGATCGTGCTCGCCTTCGAGTACCTCCACTCGCTCGATCTCATTTATAGAGATCTCAAGCCAGAAAATCTACTCATCGACAGCACCGGTTACATTAAGGTGAGCGATAACCCACTTGGTGACAGTTCACTGTTTTTTTTGGTGACCAATTCGTGACCAAGTTCATAGAAAACCATATGGGGTTTTTCGGTAAAAAATCATTTCGTGACGGTGCAACGACGGTTTTTTGTGGTTTCGGCAATTATTTTGTTTTCCTGTGAAGGCGGTAGGACACGTGGTTTTTTTTACCACATGCTGGACACCTTCTATGAGACTGTGATTTTTGGGCACAGAATGACACGCAGTTTGGGGAAGCAACTGTAAAATTGGTTACTGTATCCCCTGCGTTGCCCCTTCCTAACTACAAACTACAGTTCCTTAAATTAATTTGTTCAGATTACGGATTTTGGTTTCGCAAAGCGGGTCAAGGGTCGAACGTGGACTTTGTGCGGCACGCCTGAGTACTTGGCACCAGAAATTATCCTGTCAAAGGTAGGCGAGAATCTCTTTGTTTTAATTATGCTCTAGAATTTTTGCGGTAATTTCCATTCGCAAATTCTAGGACAGGTCATTAAAAACGATTCACAGGAAACCTAACGGGTGCGCTGCATTGGTGCTTTGTTGAGCCATTCGTGCGCGAATACAGCGCGGCTCTCGCGCCAGAGTTTCGCAGCGAAGATGGTCTAATGTTCTAATTTTCAGGGTTACAATAAGGCGGTTGACTGGTGGGCGCTCGGCGTGCTCATCTATGAAATGGCGGCCGGATACCCGCCATTCTTTGCCGATCAACCGATTCAGATCTATGAGAAGATCGTGTCTGGAAAGGTGCGCGGTTTAATTTTATTTCTCTCTCTCTCTTTCTCTCTCTCCCTGTCTCTCTTTCTATCTCTGTTTCTCTCCCTCTCTCTCTCTTTCTCTCTCTCTCTCTTTCTCTCCCTCTCTCTTTCTCTCCCTCTCTCTCTCTCTCTCTCTCTTTCTCTCTTCTCTCTTCTCTCTTCTCTGAGTGCCGCTATTTTTGTACTTTCTCTACTAGTTTGACGATGTGTAATCACTATTCTTTTCCAGGTAAAATTCCCCTCGCACTTCTCCAACGAGCTGAAGGACCTGTTGAAAAATCTGCTGCAGGTGTGCTAATTATGATTTCCTTGAAATTAATCTAATTGTTTTCGTAAAATCGTGCATTGGTCATGGCCTGACACAAGTACCGCTGTCTGTACGGTCTGTACTTTCCATTTAGACGGAGGTGACAGACACCAAACGCTACGGTAACTACCAGAGGCCGGTTTCACCAACATTTCCGTGTGGCACGGAACTTCCTGGCGGGCCTTTCCTTGCACAGTGAAATAGTGCGCAAAAGGCAGAGAAACAGACAATTATTGATTGTTTACTTCGCACGGAAATGTTGGTGGAACTACATATATGAAACGTTATTTATGTATTTACCATGGATCGTAACCCAAAGGAAGTTGCAGGTCGACTTGACCAAGCGCTACGGTAACTTGAAAAACGGAGTTGCCGACATCAAAAACCACAAATGGTTTGGCTCAACGGACTGGATAGCGATCTATCAACGCAAGGTTGGCAATTTTATTTTATTTTATTTGTTTATTTTTATTTTGGTTTACTGTAACTAGAATGGAGCTCGCGACCGATTCTTTACGTAGCCATATTGCCATGTAAAACAAGCTACTGCTATAAAAGCTAAACAATTTACATTGTTTTGAAAAGTGCTTCTGTCTGAAATTACTTTCGCAAAGTTGCCACATTGGTGTCGTAAAGTTGCGCGAAATCGGTCTCGAGCTCCTAGCCTAGTGTATAATAACACTTTGAAAAACGCATGCAATTTTTTTAGCTACTTCTGCATGTAGATAGTAAACTTGCTTTTTCTTTTCTTTTCTTTCAAATTAATATATTTCTACACGTTTTCCTTTGCAACACCAGCGTTGTCTTGCATGCATGCATGATTATTAGCTCTTTGTAATTTTGTGTCACAAAGCCGAAGTTAGGCAAACACAGACACTGTTAGTTTGAAAGAAACGTACTAACACATTGGGCCCTTCTTACTTTGTAACATACACCCGACGTCCGATCAGTCGATGAGCTCTAATAGCAATGTTATGGTTATGGTGGTCAAAAAGTGTCACTGAAAGTCAAGAACCGTCACGATGTGTCATGACCCGATAGCACAGTTCCTAGATAAGTTGGCTCGCCGATACACATTGGTATAGCTGTAAGGATTAGGGTACGCACTAGATAAAAAATTAGGAGAAACGAGTTGTGTATCCGCTCACTCATTAGCATAACCATACGCCCCCATACGCCCGCCCCCTCAATCAAGCATGTTTTCCGTTGTCTTCACCGTGTAGTGCTAGTTGCATGTGTCATCATTGTTGTTTGGTGGTGTCAGGTGGCGCCGACGTCCTTCAGCAAGCAGGAGTCGAACCGTCTCTTCGCCGCCCTCTACCCCAAGGTCGACGGCCCGGCCGACACCCGGCACTTCGTCGAAGAGGTCACCGAGGAGCCCAACTTCAACATCGCCGCCGAAAACAATCACGCAGACAAATTTGCCGAATTTTAATCGGGTACACCTATTTTACTTCAGGGTTTCTTTTCTTTTTTGGTTGAGCATGTGTGTACTGTGGTGATGTGGAGTTGTCCGTGGTAATGTGAAATGAAAATATTAAAGCGGTATGGAACGTAGTTTTGAAACAAAGCTGCACAATTGCATTTCTGTGAATTATGGTGCAAAGCAAAGTTTTGTTCCATTCTGTGTTCGAGGGCACCGAAATTTGCATATAATACATGGAATGCTGCTGACGATCATGTGTTTTACAAAACACGTGCGATACCGCTTGACCGCAGTTGAGACCACACACATCACTACAGAACACTGGAGCGTTTTTCTTCTTTTTCAAACTTTCTGCGTTTTGTGTTACTTTCGCATGGTTTCGTTGTGTTTCTATCTAGCTGCACGCATCCTGCCTTTCCACTAACGCCTAACAAGTCAAAACATTATAGTGTTGTGAAAAATGAATAGTGAATTCGTACTGTAGATGTTGTGGTGTGGAGCACCGCACCGCACAATCAAATTCCTGCCACCTTGTTAAATCATGGTGTACCTCACGTCAGTGGATAATAGTGTATTTAACTGCTGGTACGGAAACGCGAAACTGGGAAACAAACTAACAAAGGCTATTTCTAGTTTCCAGCAGAGACGTTGAGTGCACATGCAAACACGATAGTTTTACGTTTTTTATCGTACCGCGGTTTCCCCTTTGGTAAAGAAAGCTGCGCTGAATTATTTTTGGGTAGTTTCAATTTTCCGAAGCAGCAGTTAAATACCCTATAAATACCAAATGACAAAATTAATAAGTAGAAAATATATTTATGATGATACCCAGACCTTAGATTTCGTTAATTGTCAACATAGTGGAGAACTAGCCTTGTATACAGTAATCAATGCAGTAATGCTAGGGCAGTGGATAAGGAAAGGGGTCAACAGTAAAAGTAAGGATCCTCATCAATCAATAACTATCCTAAGATCGATTGCTTTAGGTCGAGGCACCGTTCCTTCCCAAGTGTCGCGGTCCGGGCGACGCGTCCAACTTCGACGACTACGAAGAGGAACCGTTGCGCATCTCTGGCACCGAGAAGTGTTCCAAGGAGTTTGCCGAGTTCTAAGCGGCCCCGTTCCATTCTCCACCCCATCCCTCGGCCCGTCCCGGTGGCCTCCGGGCATCTCGTCAGGGCACCCGGGCCCGCACCGGTGCCCCAACCATACCACTCTCCCCCATACTCCGGTGAACACGCTCTTGATATGTCTCTGTATGTGTTCATGTTTCGTAGTCGCTAGTTTGCGTACTGTATTCTTATTCTACACAGGAAACGCGGGAAACCGTTTCGTGCCCAGTTGGCGACCACTCGAAAACCGCCGTAAGGTGGTCACCAAGTGGTCCCGAAATGGTTTTCCTCCGCTTTCTATGTACCCTACCATGTATACATCGCCCCCTCTCTATTAAGAATGAATAGTCCTCTCAAATGATGCTAACTTATCGTTTTTCGTATAGTTTCATGAAGCCATTTCTTGCCTACTCGTCTACTAATCTAGTCCTAAATGTACCCCTGAATATCACTAGGTGAATAAGCGTGCCCCTGACACCAATGTGACACCCTCTGACACGTCAAGACCCTATCAAGGGGACTCTGACACCCTCTGACACATCAAGAAACGTTACGCTTATCCGCCTAGTCCCACCCCTCATCCCGCTTTTAGGCCCTAAAATATGAACCCAAAACTTTGTCTACTATTCTCCTTTGCACAATCTGCCCTAGTCCTCTCGTTGCTTTTTTATAAGTTTTCGAGTTTTATAAGTTTCATCTGCTCGTTTACTACACAGTATTTTTAGTCAAATTGCTCTAGTGTGTATTATTGTTCACATGAGGTTCTGAAGAACTGTATCCCCCTGTAAACCGGGATATCATGATTGGGAGAGCTACCGTATGCTTAGGCTTACGGTAGCTTAGATGCCGTGTTTCTTAGCTACCGTATGCCGGTAGGCCCTAACGCGAGCTCCTGATTTATGCTTCTAAGTCCCCGGTCAATCTTAGTCCTTAGTACATAAGGCCCCAACATAACAATCAATTTCAAAAAACGCTCTGTACGGATACCTAGTAGTAGTTCTTTTTCTGCCACCCTGCTCTCTAAGTTTAGCCTTTTTGCAAATAACTCCCTAACTATTTCTTTTACAATTATTCCTATCCTACCGTGTGCCACTAACCTAAACTCTCATCGCACAGCTAACTAACCTAGTTTTAAAAACCCTATACTTTGTTTATGGTCTTTTTGTATTCTTTTTTACTTTATTTTTCTCTCTTTCATATTGTTGATGATTGCCAATGAGGCCGTGTAAATTATAGATTTTTATTTTTTATTACTATACTTATACTGTAGTTTGCTCCGTCTTACCGTTTTTTTTATTCTTTTACATTTTACACATGTAAAACAGTCTATATAAATAATCACAGCTTTAACGAAGTTGACAAAATCGTTTCTTACTATATAGTGTGAGAATGTGCAGAATACAAACAAGAAAACGTTTGAAAGATAGATTTTATGTTAATAAATATCTAACGAACATGGTTGGTAGTGTACATTGAGAAGATTACCCGGAGGATACAACGCGAAAACTAGGTTGGTGCGGGGCTTCATCAAGGTTTGGCCAGACTCTCGGTTGGTGGTATAACAGTATCTATCTAGTCAGTTGATTTCTAGCGTTTTGCAAGTGTATGTTGGGCACGCCACTGACGAAACGCACGCGGTGTGCGGCGAAACACTGGCGCAAAGTGTATGAAAATGCGACTGATACAAAACAGGGAAGGCCATACGTGGCGCACCTCAACCTTTTCGCCACATAATTCGAATTTCTGCTCTTTATCCGCGCAGTGCACTGCATACTTTCCCGCATGTGCGCTTTTGCAGTGCCGCACTAGGCGGGAAAGTATGTGTGCGCCTTATGCGGGAAAGTTGGCACTGCACTGCACCCAAATTCCGCACTAAACAAAAACAACAACCAAAAAACCAATAAAACTTTACTTTATTGAAATTCAAGAACATACACGTATGTGATCTGGATTAATAATTGATACCCTACTGTACAGGCTTAAAAGTAAATATAGCGAAAAAGAACCTTTATCTAACAATAAGTAAAGTTTGAGAGGAAGAGGGATGACTACCACATAAAGGGACAACAATTAGCTTATAGTTAACTGTGACGTATTACGACCGGATACAAATTAAGAGCATCACATTTGGGATAAAATCTAACCACAGACCTAAACGGGTCGAAAAAAACTCACACGCCATCATCTTCATCAGGACACAATACGGATTCATTTAATTAGAATAATATTATTTAAATCAAATTCAACCTTTCTCTCTTTATACGTACAGTAGCTAACCTACGGAGAGGTATAATTTACGATATGTGTCAAAAATCAAAAACAACTTTACAAATCAATAAGGTACCTTTTATTCATAGGAGCTGATTATCTGATAAGATCAGTGCCGACTAAGTAAGATAAAAGTTAGGCGCAAGCAAAGAGCTTACGAGCCAAAGATAAGTTCACTAACCTAATCAATCGATACAAAATCAATCAATAAACCAAACCAATAATCAATACCACCTCTCAATGCCTACCCCCTCCCGTCAGATCATTATAATACTTGACCACACGCTTCCTATACTCTCCCCATACAATCTTCTCTCCATACATCGCGTACAGTATTCCAAATATCGATCCACCAAGATGCGCGGCGTGATCAAAGAGCCTCCATCCTAGCATCATGCCTAATAGATCGAACGCGACGAGACCAATCACAGCGCTTTGCGCGGAAAAGTCGAAATGCGGAATGAACACGATCGCCAGCCGCGCGTCCGGAATCTTACAGCAAGTGTACGTGAGCAGACCGAGAATCGCACCGCTCTGAAAGTACTATGTATAATTGTTAGTGGTCTAACACTTACGGCGCCGCGGAAGCATCAAAGTTTGCGAAAACGTTTGTCCCACGTGCTTCGCGTGTTCGCATACACCTGGCTCATGTGTGGCTCGCCATCGATGGCCTACAGGAGCGTCATCTGTGAGCAAACAGGGGGACTTTCAAAAGAAAATCATTCATAGACGCCATTCATAGAAGATAACATCTTTCAACACCACTGCCCATGTGTGTTGGCAAACAACTGTGATTTTTCTGTCCAACCCATACTGATTTGGATAGGAATGCAGTTATCCACAATCCATTCCGAAAAACGGATGTTATACCGCTTTAAGCTCTAAAAAAAGGTTCCGAAGAACGTACCGCTCCAAGTGCTCTGATCGGTGAGCGAATCGCCGCCTTATGTGCCAGTGATGTGAATGAAGAAAGCACGCCGGCGGTCACATAAAAGGCCCAGAAGTGGTCAGGACCCAGGAATTTATCAATGGTCACCTGAAAACACTTTTTTTTTACAAATAAATCTCTTGCCGCTAAAGAGCGCGCTCCTTTTTTCAAGCATGGTTCAATGCATGGCTTTAAAGTTTATGACTTGCTCCGCAGAGGTTCTGACCATTACCAGAGTAACAAACAACTGCCGATCTCATACCTACACAGAGGAATAATAGTGCCTGCAAATCATCAACGTGATTGCCAACAGCAAATTTAATACAGCTGTGAAACATATGCATTTCGTTTGAATGAAATCAATCTAAAAGCGGAAGGACAGGGGTATCCGTTTGTAATTAAAAAAAAACTTGCGCGGAAAAGAACTGACCTTCGTAAACGTATACAGCACGTACATATTGAGACCCAGATGTATTAGAGAAGAATGTGAAAATACTGACGTCAGCATAGGCACACAGAGACTACGTGACGCAAAACTAAAACGAAATAAATTACACCAAAGCACTCGCATGGCATAAATCCCATGCGCAAATGGAACAGCCTGTATGGTATATATAACGAAAAGCTTCGTTCAAATATACGAATTAGTCTTTCCTCATATTGCTTGCATTCCCGCCGTTTACTTATAATAAAAGTGTTTAACTTGATGGCTGAGATCCCGGCACAGTATAATAGAAAGATATCCAGATGAGCATGCATGCGTAGATGTAATGCGTTACGGTTATAAAACGCATGCATGCGTAGATGTAATGCATTACGGTTATAAAACGCATGCATGCGTAGATGCAATGCATTACGGTTATAAAACACATGCATGCGTAGATGCAATGCATTACGGTTATAAAACGCATGCATGCGTAGATGCAATGCATTACGGTTATAAAACAAATGCATGCGTAGATGCAATGCATTACGGTTCAGCTTCAAAAGGCGAAAGCACCCACCTATTACTAAAGTATCTCCACATGAATCCTTGTATACTCGGTACTCTCCATAACGCCGTAACCACACAATTCGATGCGATCAGTGCAAGGGCGCACTTCTCTCCGGGTGTAAGTGAGCGCATTTTCACATCCTAAAAGATTGCACAATAAAGTTTCGTTAATCGTAACTACGTGTCTAGTGGTCTATTTATTAGCGTTGAATGAAAGAACTATGTGCACTGTGTGTGCACTGAATATCATACTACAGTACACAGTTTACAAGAGGGCAATCCAATACGTAATAACAAAAGGTACTACGGCAAAGCTAGCACCCAGGTATCACTTGCTCAAACTCAAGTCAACATAAAAACCCACTCTCTCATGTGTTCCCATTCCAACGAAGAAATTGTTAGCAGAATCGAAAATGTCCAATAGGCGAGCCTTGTTCCGCTCAAAATCCCATATTGCGGCTGCCGTAAATGAAGTGGCCGTTACCTGGAATACACCTTGCTGACAATGAGCTGTTGGCTGTTAGACAACGAAAATTTCCGCTAGGTTAGAAAAGGAGAAAGAGACAGATGAAATACAAATTTTCAACTCCACTCTTCTTACACCTTCACATAAATAAAACATTTCTTTCACGCGTATCACAAACAACCCGAATTTCGGGTTCCACTTTCGGAGTTACCGGCGAGGTTCATGCCCGTACGACTGCACTGCTATACTGCTTCACTGCTCAACCAAGATAGATACATTGTAATTGTAAACTTTACTTTGTAATAGCTTTACTTTTACCTAAGCCCACTCGTTCAGTTCTTATCTCGTGGCCCATTTTTTGAGGTAACAATACAATATCGCCCACATATCATACGATCCGGCAAATATTTGCAAAACTTGAAATGCCTGACACTATTACCTATACATTACGCTTGATTTCCATTGTTTTATTATCAAATCACCTGTTTGCTAAACAACGACAACACGACGAGTTATATACTACTTTCTTTTCATCATTTCATTGTGATGCACACCCTGTGGTGTTATTTAATAAAAAAATAAATAATAAATACAAGAAATTAAACTACGACTAAAAGGTTAAATGTACGAATTCTCACCCCCACTGTAAATCCAAGTGCTTTCCATAAATCAGATCTCGGGCGTACTGGTACTGTATCTGCCGCATACGGTACATGCACCTGTTCTCCTGTCTTGGGTGCCGGTTTCTGAAGACGACTCCGCAACGACTCTCTCGTGTATCGAGACAGGTTCTGATTACACTGGTGAAGAGAACGCTGAAAGAATGAGTCTCAACCTGCAAGGCGCGTTCGAGTTGGGAAAAGTTTGAAGAATTACGGAAATGTTCGGTTCAAGATAGAACATTTGCATATGTTTGTCTGTGGGTCTCTCACTTTGGCTCATCTCTAAACTTTCCTTGCGCTGAACCAACTTTTTCCGGAATTCTTCAAACTTTTCCCATCTTAAATGCGCCTTTACTATCTGTCTCTCCCTCTATTTCTATCTACTCATCTCCTCTCTCCCTGAACACAAACTCTAATAAGTTATTCTTACTCCATAAATAGTAATTACCCATACACGGTACTGCATGCATCGCTCATATCTTTTATAAATATTTTACGCTTCAACAGCGTGCATCTTTATTCAAGGGTGAAAATACACCTTTATTCAAGATTCAAGGGTGAAAATTTTTATATAGAATAAAATAGAAACCAACTCCATGCTCATGCACCAACCTTACAGTTGCCAACAAAGACTTGTAGTAATAGGCGTACCATCTCGCACTCTGAATTATGAATATAGAACATCCCAGCGACCCGGGAAAGAAACAAGAAAAAACATAGCCCAAACCTACCCATTATCATTTAGTAACCCTTAGGTACCAACATTAACTTAGTAAATACTACAGTACTAAGATTACTACCAAACCTACCAAAAAAACTATGATAACCATAAGAATTAGGTCAAAACGAACCCAATGCTTCACCAAAAAGTTATAATGCTAATTCCAACACTCCTGTCCACAAGTATCCAATAAGTGCACACTGACATATTTACAGCCACGCGATTCCAAAAACACAACAATTTCAACCAAAAATACTTTATTAAACACAAATACGCTGAGATCGATCCTTTAATAGTGAAAAGAACTCCAAGCATAAAAAAGGATAATAAAAATCATAACAAATCAAAAGCAAATTCAACAGAATTACAAAAGAACGTAAAGTCCAGGAAAAGAAAGAAAGGATACAGGCAAGTGAAAAAATTTCCAACAAGAAATATTCAATAACGATATATAGAACAGAAAAAAACTATCAACATGAAGTATATACGCTCTGCCCACACTTGACTTGTATAATTAAAGCGAAATACCGGCTTTGAAACGCATCGAGGACAGCTGAATTCGTACTTATTTATGCAAATTTGCTCGAATTTAGCTAGAATTTACGTTCCTTTGCATAAGCTGCACAATAATGCTAGTGTACTCCGAGGTGTTCCAAAAAGCGGCCGGTATTTCGCTTGAAGTCTCAAGTGAAAAAACTCTTACAACTAAATCATGAAATAATAACATCAAATTGATTAAACTTGTCATGTGCCAGTGTAATAATTAATAATACTCATAGTAAAGCGTAACTGTTCTCCAGACTAATATTGCACATAAAAAGTAAATATTTAGATTTCGCACTAATTCAGATCATAAATTTAATGGAAGCTAAATAACGGAATGTCTAATGCTACAGAAATCAACAACTTGAGAGACAACTGATAACGTAACAACATAAACTGTGTACAAAGGCAATGCAGGAAAATTCTAGAGGCGGGCCGGTGGGCGGCGCATCAACGGCTCAAAACTTTCGTGGCGCACATTTCGCGCAGATGTGGCGAAGCCGACATACAATTGTGCAAAAACTAAGCAGCAACTCAAAATCCCAGCAAAGAGCATAAATTCGTTTCTCATGGTTCTAAATGAGCAAATAGGAAAAGAAACCAGAAAATTGACCACATAATGGACAGAGGAAAACCACAAAAGAAAAGGATAACAAACTGATATATACGTACTGAGCTTCAGACTCTCAAACAACTAGAAACAGCTCCGCAAGCTATACAAGCTACAAGCTAACGGTAAACGGACAACAAAAGAATAGACTCTGTGGTAACTGATACAACTTAACCGAAAAAGCACACCGGTAGACGACACAAAGAACAGAAGGAAAATGTATATTTTCATACAAATATATATACTTTCCTTAACTATATTTTATCATGAAACGATGAGACAAAAACGAGAAAAAAGATAACTATCGAAAAATAAGCTCACGGAGCTTTGATAGGGATCAACATAAGGCCACTAGGATACTCTCATTCATCATAGGCTCTGAGGTCAAGAAGTGGGGAAAATTTTCGTACCCTTCCACCAAATTTGGACATTTTTATGTCCCTATAGAGGTCAACCCTTCCATCATTTTTGCACTTTTCCACGAATTTTCCTATAATTCGCTAGAAAAGGGGCGTGGTTTAGACACCCTTCCACCAAATTATGCCCATTTTTTCCACGAATTTTTGGCGTATCCTTCCACCAATTCCGGACTACCGAAAACAATTCCACCACTTCTTGACCTATGCATAGGCTACTCCATTTCTCATAACAATGCTATCTTCTCTACCTTTCACCTTTCATTCGCATTCTCAAAAGTCAACAATAAACCTTTACAAGGTAACGCCCGTAACACCGTTATGGGGTTTCCAAGTATGCTGAAAATTTATCGTATCTTGGAACATGATTAATTTTTTTTTAATTTCATATTATATACGCAGGTTTCGTGCAGAAATACTGTAGTATTGATAGAATCACACCGATGTTTTGGGATACTTGGAAACCCCATTATCTACCTTACGCTATACGCTTCCTTCGAACCCTCAAATACAAAGGTCAATGATAAACCTCAAAAACCAATCGCCGTCACAGTAGTCGACGTGAGCAACAACTCCTCCCCATGCACATGCGAGTGTCCATGTCCCTGACCATCACCATGCGTGTGCTCATCGAAGAGCCGCAACAGACCGATCAACGAAAAGCTGCAAGAAACTAATTTTATACGAGCGAGCTAAATTTGCATATATACCTTGGAAATCTGTAGCTTTACGGTACACATATACGGTGAGCTCATCGGAAAAAAGTTCCCCAGGGTGAGCTTAGGTGAAATTTGATTTGTATATATTGTAATAAAAATGCTTATATACATTATGAACGTTTCGTGAATATAGGTATACTTTGATGGGCATGTCCCTGATCCTTAATAATCAATAATATAGTTCATGAACACACATGTCACGGGATAACCTGTCAGTGGGCACCTTTGAGTTTGACTACAAAATTCGAAAAAGGGCTGATAAATACGCCAGGCGAATTGCAAATCTTACCCAATAAGCATGAATAGAAGCTTCAACAAGTTCGGATGTTCATTGTCTCGTTCATGAAGAAGAACCTGAACATACAAATTCAGCTACGGGTTATAAAGTATCGTAACTAACATCGGCCTTTTCAGCTTAGATCGGTGAATAAAAAAAGTGCATAAATCGGTGAAAAAACCAAGCACGGCCCCAGAGGCCATATTCACTACTCCGATTCATTCCCCCGGGGAAATAGTCCCTGGGGGCAGAAAATAGCATTCTAACATGAGACACGCAGAGAAAAAGACGATTCCTCATGGGGAATTGAGTGGTGAATGTGGCCCCTGGACTGCAAACATTATGTTTCAGCCATAAGCTAAAGAGATCTTTCCTCTACAGCCGCGATTCGCGGTACATCTTCACTTTTTTATTTTTCAATTTAAATACCTAATTTAGATAGCATGGAAAATTGGCCAAAAAAAACTAACTACAATTAGCATACCACGTGTAAACAACAAGCTACAATACAAAAAGGCCATACCTCAAAGAAAGTGACGTAGATGAAAGTTCCGACCGCTAGGCCTTGGAATACGGTAACCAGGGAGTCTTTTAGAAAACCGTCCATCGAAAACTGGACACCCATTCCGATCACGGCACCGAATGGAGACATCACCGATAGCGCGAACATCGAGAGCACAACCTGGAGGAGATTCATACTTGATCACACAATCGCATGACAACACCAGTGCGGCGCATACGCACCAACTAGTTGCACACTTTCGCGCAGCCTGGGCACACGCACACGCTGGGCCAAAACTGAGCGGCGGCACGCACACACCAACTAGTTGCACACTTTCGCGCAGTTTGAGCACACTCTGGGGCAAAACTGAGCAACTATTATGAAACTACGATTGCTACGTATATGTGCAGAAAGTAAGCAACCTGTAACCTGAATGCCACAACTGAACTCCCAAAAATTCCAAACTACAAACTTCAAAAGTATGCAAATCACTCACCCACTGTAACGAATGTGCATGTGTACGGGTGAGTTGGGTTCCGACGGAAAAGGCGACGATCAACTTGTGGACGAGCAGAGAGAGGAACAGGGTGGTGGCCTCGGTCGCCGAGCCCTAAATATGACAAACGTCGACCGACATACTTATGGCAGAACATATAATATATATCATATAGAACATATCAAATATCAAACCTATGTATCACAAAAGTCATGCTCATGGCAGGATATCGTGAACTATTAAGTGACATGACGTTCGGGTGTTTGGGGAATACTTTCAACCGACTGATTGTAAAATCAGAGGCCGCATTCACCAACACACAGGGAGCCCTCCCTAGGCTGACGAGCGCTCTGAACCTCTCTTGCCCTCGCACTCCTTAGCTCCCTGGGAGGGCTCCCTGCGTGTTGGTGAATACGGCCTCAGGACTATATCAACCACTGAAATAATAATTGTCGCTAGAAATAAATCACTTACCGCTACTCCCAACGCCAGTCCCTCAATGACAGAGTGAAACGAGAGGGCGAGCACCATGGTCAGCGAGCGGACACCATGAGAGTGAGCGTGAGGCGAGCTCTTCATCAGGATTGGAGGGTCTTCGTCCACTGGAATTCAATCAACAGTCAGAGGCCATATTCACTACTCCAATTCCCTCGGGGAAATAGTCCCTGGGGACAGAAAATAGCATTCTAATGTAAGAGGCGCAGAGAAAAAGAGATTCAGTGATGAATATGGTCTCTGGTATTCTCTGCCCCTGGTTTGAACTTTGATCTGTCGCCCTCTTCTCTATGTTCCCTCTTTCTCTCTACATATCCCTATATTTCTATTTTAAAGCGACTCAATAAAAGCTCAGGAGGATTCTTGATGAAAGATGAAAGTAAAGATCTAAACGCCGCCGTGTCTGTAAAACAAAGAGGTGGTTCACTTAAAATATACAATAATACGCACCAATAACTAGCCTTATGACCCAAATGCCTAACCAAAGTTATAAGTAATTAAATGAAACCAAAACAACCAACCTTCGTCACAATTCGTCTCACATCTCTCCGGTTCGGCCAGGATCACCGCAGTGAACACTCTGAAATAAAGCCCAGTAAAAAACCATCAATCAAATTCATCCATAAAACAAAGGTTGCTTCAGAAACCCCGACGGACAAACCCACGCAAGGACAGCGGTTATAGAAATCGGCGACGTCACAAAATTAACATGTAACTTGGTGGCATATAACACGCTAACATGTAAATGTGGACGGGGACCGCACACTTACACATAAATACTACAAGTACAGAGGAAATGTACAGAAGATATACAGCAACAGTAATGAACGAAGCATATAGTATGTAGCCAAGCGCCCCAACCCCTTACACAGTGTAAATGCAGCAAAATTACACACAGGGAAAGTACTTAAAGCGAAATACCGGTCGGTTTTTGAAGCGCATCGACTAGACCAGCATTCGTATGCAACGTATGCAACTGAACTAATTAGCATAAAAAATCAAGCTAAATTCGAGTAAATAGCATAAATACGCAAGAATTCAGTAGTCCACGAAGCATTTCAAAAACCGGATAGTATTTCGCTTTAACTAGTCAGGCTAAGTCAGGTAACAAACAAGCTTGTCACATCCGTATGCAAACACCTCATGTTAGTTACCCGCGATCTGACTTGCATCTCACGAACGACGGCCGTTCGGGCCGTTTCTCTGTACGACAATCTTCCGTGCTTCCGTAGCTTCTCGGTCGACTGGTAAGGATATTTAATACAAGAAAAGAATCAACCTCACTTCACTACTAACAAGATAAAATGTTAAAACAACGTCATGCAACAATACTAACTCTCAAATGCCCATGTTTCACTCAGCCAATAAGCCGGCTTCACACTGATAAACATCAATTCCAGCTGTGAAATCTGCTTACAACAAAGTATAAAGGAGCTCTATCAAATTGAGAACCAATTAAATGAAAACCCCATATGCACCAGGGGAATGGAGTCTCCCAAAATAATGGGTTAAAACTATATTTAACATTTGATCGTATTAATATATCACCAAACACCAACACTACATTACGCTGCTAACTTTAATAAATTTCCAGTGCATGGATTATTGATAAGTGGCTCACAATATATTCCCCCCCCCCAGAATACGAGGCATGCGCATGCGGACCACTTTAAAATTTCAAACAATTTAATAAATATAACTCTATGAAAGGAGTCATAAGAAAATAATTTACAGGACCTTCTCGTCATCATACAATCAGAATTTCTCGTTATTTGCAACGATGAGCGAATCAAACAACGCCTACTGAAAAGTTTCAGTTATCGAATTCAATCACCAACACCCAGCACAATAAATTATACAAAAAAATCCTCGTAGCTCCCTTGTTCCCGTTTCCTTACGGATAAAAATAAAAATATTAAGAAAAAAAAAACAAAATTACAATCTCACCCTGATGGCCACGTGTCCACGTCGACGACCCACATGGCAACATTTAAATACAAAAATTAAAAGTTGAAAAAAATCATAAACTCACTCAGATGGCACCGCTTTGCATTCATTATCCGATTGCCGCCTTCTGTGTACCGTCAACGGACAGTGAGTTTGACAATGACCGGCCGCTTCTGATACAGTACTGCCTGTCTCCAACATTGGATCCTCGGACGTTGCTGAAAGTTAAGAAAATATGATTTAAAGGGTCGCAGTCACTTTAATTTCGTCTTTTTTACTTGACCGAAACAACCGAGGGGATTCCTTTTCCTGGGTTAAATTTTCGGTAAATTGACACAGGAAATGCATTTTTCTGGGTACCCTTTTACGTTTATGGGTAATTGAAGTTAAAGGACGAATTTGAAGTGACTGCGACCCTTTAAAGCCGGTTCCTCTTCAATACATGTCCCGCAGAACTATACCGCACCAAAAAAAAGCATAAAACAAGAAATTACTATATGCGCAATGTGAAACATGACCAATTCCATCAGCAGAAAACAACGAAAAAGCGGCGTCCAGGCTTCCTTTCAGCAAGTTCATAAAACTCAAAACTAAAATAGAAAGGAAAACCCCAAACTATGTTAGCGCTATCGCGCTAACAAAGGATGACAACATAAACAACTTACGGTGAACTTTCTCCGGCTCTTTTGTTTCCTTAACAATCTCTTTTGCCGGAAAAGACGCCATACAACATCCAGACGGGTCGACCAACGGAGCGCTGAAAGTGTATCAATTATCAATGTCGAAAAATGAAAATACGGTAGTTCGCCAAACAGAAACCGGAGGCCGTATCACCAACACGCAGAGAGTCCTCCCTGGTCTCCCCAGGGAGCTAGACAGCGCGATAGCATGAGAGATTCAGAGCGCTCGTCAACCTAGGGAGGGCCACCTGCGTGTTGGTGAATACGGCCTTACGGCCTCTGATTTATTATTAACTCTTTATTCCATAAGAAAGTGCGCATACTAAACTACAAACAAGACAGAAAAACACTACTTTTTCAAAACATATATTTACATATTCTTGCACATTTTGTAATGCACAACTGCACAACTTGCGGAATAAATAAATAAATATCCTATTATATAAATGAGAAAGGTTTATTCGTCCTCATGTCCGAAACGAAACCCATAATACTTTTCAAGGATTTCGTATTCGTATAAGCAGTCCAACATTTCGTAACTCGAAAATGAGTCGCAGGCAATACGTTTCAGACATTTCATAATTTTTGTGAGGCTTTGAAGTATCGCCTACGCAGTATTGGAAAGTGGCGATAGCCGTCTGGTAAACAAGTAAACAAACAAACAAACAAAGAAACAAAGAAACAAAAAATAAAAGGATGTAAAAGAAACAGCACTTACCCATCTCCTTCCTGTGCGGCCTTAATCGACGAGATGCTAGACGTGTGATTGTGATGTCCGTTTCCGTGACTGTGTCCGTGTGCATGACCGCCACCGTGTCCGTGCAAGTGGGCCAACGAGGGAAGCAGCATAATAATCACCTAAACACGTTGGAGTATATTAGATAATATCATTAGATAATATCAATAAGAATGTAACCAGTAATTATCACATTACAAATGAAAAACAATGTGACCTTCACACGCAAACAAAATTTCATAAGGGCGTCTGGAACCCATCATCTATTATACATTTGTAATGATAGCCTCTTACCTTGAGCATACTGCCCCACATCCGGATAAACGACCATGATTTCAAGAGTAAAGCATAAAAATTAACGCAACACAGCCAATCAACAAGAAGAACAAATATGTAGCTTCAAGATGAACTGAGACTGAGGACCACTCCGAATCTCCGATTCCCTCGGGGAAATAGTCCCTGGGGACAGAAATGTGAAAGACGCAGAAAAAATACCGGGAATTCACCATGGGGAATTGAGTGGTGAATGTGAATATGGCATCTGCACAAAAAATATGGTTCCATCGTCATCGTCCACCAAACACTTTCATCATTTTTATCCATTAACAGACCAATTATAATAAGAAAAAAAACACAAACCTCTTCCGCAAAAAAGAGCAAGAAGAATCCAATGCAAGAAAGTAATTCAGCAATCGGATAGTGCACATCCAGAGCATACCTGCAACGGGCAACAATATAAAGCAACAAAAGCAAGGGCAAGGCTCTAACAAAAATAAAAAATGTTTCACCAAACTTGTATAATGTATGAAGAGTGAGAGTCAACGTTGTTTTCATATTCCGAAAATAAGCTTTTCACGTCCACGAAGTTTGCAAATGGACAACTCGCGAATTCGCGACTCCGATTTTCACGGGCACGACGTTTTCAAAAATGGAAAACTTTGCTACATTTTATTAAATATTAATAATGAACAAATATACAAATAAATGATTAAAGATCAACTCACTTTTCATTCAATTCATCCCACGACTCCACCAATTCGGGGAAGAGGTGCAGAAAACACGTAGCCAGGAAAACGCCACCTGGAAAAAATTATTTTCAAACACCCCATTTTTTTGTTTATCTTTATTTATCTTTTCCACTAGGCAACATGGCGGAACTAAATATTTACACAAAACGAAACAATACGTACTTTTCCTACGAAAAATGACTAAACTTGCTTGCACTTAGCAATACTAAGCTAAACTAAATTAACCACGTTACAAAACAAGAAACCGAAATCAAACAACAACTCACCTGAGAAACACGTGAGCAAACAGAGAACCAAGGAGACGTGTTTGTGATGTTGTGCAGAAGCAGCATGCGCAGCAGAGCGACGCAAATAACGAAGCACCTGAATATAAGAAATAAAATACTATACTCTCATAAATTTTGGGTGTGATCGACAAATTGGGGTATTGGACAAGCGGGAATCGAACCCAGCGTCTTTCGATTACCGGTCCACTGCGCTAACCACTACGCTACCGCCCCCAAAACGTTTTATTATTATTTTGCATTCACTTTGGCATATGTACTCTCACTTTTGGAGAACCATGGACACCGGAAAATTCGAAAATCGGATCACAGATCAGAAAATCGGACCCTTACTCGCCTCGCGTTTTTAGCAGCACGATAGACTGTATCCTACGGAATCTCTAACGCACTCTACTACCTCATGTATACTTCGACCTCCAGGGTAGGTAGATGGATAAAATAATAACACATAGTTCAAAATCAAAGTCCCTTCATACCTTCACAGGCAGCAGTCCTGCGATCAGTGTCGCCAACAACATCACCAACAGAAGAATCAACTTGTATAATAGGAGGTTCATGGTCCTAAATTTCATAACATTCTTGAGTATAATAAAAGATAGTCAACGAACAAAATAACGCAAATTTGAGATATCACAATACATATGAATGAAAAAAATAAATCTGAAAAGTACTTCGCCCAAGCAACAAGAAAACAAGCTACACAACTAAGACACCAACAAAGATACATAGACAATGCACTAACACTACACATATTATACAGTTAAAACTGGGAGGGAGATAACACTACTAGTGCCGCGCATTTAGTACTGATCGTATACAGAACGAAAAAAGAAAGCAAGAACTGACCGGCCTAGGCTATTACATTACGATGTATAAGAATAACAATAACAGATCACACGCAAAAAAAAAATAGTATAAGAGTTGTCACAAGAACTACGCACAAAAGCTGTCATGAAAACGAAAACTAGTTTTCCAAATTCCTTCACACACAAATGACGAAATGACCAATGAGAGAGAGCAACAATCGCAACAACAAATGTAATAAACATGTGAAGTCTAAATGTCTAAAAGCCAGAGAAACACAGAAATACAACAAAATGTCAACTATTAATTAATCAATATTAAACCGTAAGAAATATCAATATGGACATCGCTTACCACATTATCAACAGTTTAATCTACCTATATCCAGTATGTACCACTTCTACAAACACATTTAATATAAAGTACCAAAAAATTGTTTTCAAGAATACACACACACACACACACACACACACACACACACACAAAACACGTGTTGTTATTCACTGAGTAACACGAAAGCTAGACTAAACAGAGAAAAAGAACACCACAGCTGTATCCATTAGCAACATCCAACATCGAAACAGATACACAAATGAATTTCAGTTTCTTACTTCAGATAATAAACGCCCCTTCCCTTATAAACCACTTAACTTATTGTTAGTTTGAATACGATTATCATGGCCCCCACATCCACGCAGCCACACAGGCTCACAGGCATCGGATTCGGATATGAGCATGAGCTTACTATACAAAAATAGTTATTATCGATTACCTCCACGCTAAAATAGGAAGGCCAAGGCCAGTGCAAAAATAGCCTAACGACAGGAAAGGAATGCGTAAAAAAGGTTAATCTCTGCCGATTACGGGACTAGTAACACATTTTACTTGTTCGCCTTTAATAAACATTATTTTACAAAATAACCCGTTCATGAATAATACACTTTCAACATACTCCACACTCCAAAAAGATCCCAATCTACCTATCTGCCTTGTACGTTAGCAAAACGTAGAAAACAAAGAGACTCAATAAAAGGTAAAAGAGGCCCACCAGATTAAAAAAAACGTCTGCCAGACTTGCAGTCGCTAGCGAGCAAGAACAAAGAAGGCAGAGAAAGAAATAAGCTGTATCTGTGCGAAAAAAAAGTACATACAAAAGGGAGAGAATCGATAATCGCATAAGCCATAATAAATGTTTTTACACAATGAACGCTTACATTACATTGCTCTCGTAGTCAATAACAAATAAAGTCAAAAAAAATATCAGAATAAAGTAGAGTAGGTGGCTGCAAAAAAAAAACTATTTTTTTCTAATATATCTCGTGATCTTGCGCCTACTGCAAAATGTGCAAGCCTCCACTGTTGTTCCGAAAGTTAAGAATTTCGATCAAAAGTAACAATACGTCGAAACTCATACATAAACTCTGAAAAGGAATTAAGACTACAACTCTCCAACTGCAATTTGCAATGCCATCCAACCTGGAAGTTCTATGCATTATCAAACTAAATTTTAGTCTACTAATTACAAACACTATCTTAACTCTTCTAATTCTGTTCCGAAAAAGACACTATCTAGGCTCACAAAGAACTTTTAGAGTAAAGAAAATGCGCAATTTTCCCGCTCACAAATGCATATATCATGGTCCATGGTCCACAAAACTATTGAGTCAAATGATGCAATGTACATAAGTATGAGAGTAGACCAGTGACGGGGAAAAGAAACAAATCCAGGATTGAGTCAAATGCTGCAATATCGTCAGGCGAGGGAGAGATGCAGGAAAATAGAGAGAGGGAAAGGAGATAGTGGTGAGTGAGAGACATCCCAAAGTACAACAAGCAAGCTGAGAAACTATGGTGAAAATGAGCGCCAGAAGAAGAAAAACATATACCGTACTCTTACGAACGCAACATATAGAATCACACCCGAGGGTGTACACACTACCAAACAAGCCCTACAGATTAGTACAGTACCACTAAGCCTAAAACTTACACAAAAAAATACCTTCCATCACATATATCATCATTTTCCAGGGTCCAGGAAAGATAACACCTTATATAATTATTCAGACCAGCAATAGCAACAGAAACAGATAATAAAACAGAAACATTGATAAGCAAGAGCACTGAGGCGTCTCACGCTCGCAGTCTAGCAAAAGTATGCCCAATTTGATAACGACCAATTGTAGACCAAATAAAAAGTAAGGTCCAAACAGAATAACCATGTTTATTAAATTTCTAAAGAACAAGCAAATAAGACTATTCTATTCACAAGGATTCGTTTCTAAAATCAACCTGTCATATTTATAAAGCTCTGACACAAACATGCATGTGGAAAATTACATACCCATTCCATTCTCAAAAAGGTAACCGTATTTCACAAAACAATAATTTAACCCGTTAAGCTATAATCTCGACATAGAAATAGCCCGCAAGTTATTATTACTAAACAAATTCCTCTTCTATATCCATAATACGGTCATAGACTAATATGCTATAAGATCATGCAAAAAGCAACATCTCTACCTGTGAACATTACAAACGGTTAAAGAAAGGATCAAAAAGATAAATTGACAATTGAAAACTAGAAAAAAGAACTAACCTCATGGTTTGCAATAGAACAACCGTAACCCGAACCCGACATAAAAACCTCAACGATTCCTTCAAGCCTTCCACCTAACAATCGAGAACAAACAAAAACGATAAACGGTACGAGGCTATAATATCTAGTATAATAATAGCAAATCCAACAATACCCCAATTAACCCAAGTATACCCCTAAATCAAGTAGTAAACTAAGCGGCTAAATCGCATGTGTGACACTATGTACAAATATACACAATTGTCCTGAATACGCGATTCACAACCACGCACAATACCGCATTAAGCAAAAGTCAAGTAAATACCAGTTCCAGCTTCGCAAACCGATTCGTCGTGTGTCTATATTCGATTCGCTTCAGCTGGCCATTCTCTCCTACTTCGCGCGCAGGTGGCAGACACTGTGCGAGCAGAGAAATACCGCGCGGTCGACGGAGTCCCAGGCGGCACGAGTGAGAAAGCGGGTCGTGCCGCCAGTGCTAGACAAAAAAAATCGATAATTAGAACAGACAAATAATTGAACAAATGAACCAACTTAGCATATTAATAATTAATCAGAAAAAACATGGTACGATGGTATTACAGAAAACGCCACAGCATAAACTGCATGCCCAGCCCGATTTACATTTACAAATCTCAAAAACTCAATGATTAATTCACGAAAAGAAAGCAAATTCACATTATGATCATATGCCAAACCACCCAATATTTCTTGCAAGCTGATATTGATGCCTACGATATACGGATAAGCAATAAGCAACAGTCACCGACCAAATGTGAGCCAACTCAGTATCCAAAGCCAAAGATAACCAAATATATGGTAATTAAGACTAACCTGAACAATACGGATAAGATCCGTAACTTCAAACTTAAGTGCAGGCCTCTCGTAGGCGTAACCAAACTCAGATAACAGTGATATGAGGGAGAGCAGGCGGGGAGGTGAAGTGCTCATCTTGAAATGCCTGAAGAACAAGCAACAACTACAGAATGACTCACACAAAACATTCAAACTCAGATTTTGATGAGTGTTCAATTGCGCATGTACAAAAAGAATAAAAAGAAGCTGCAAAGGAGAAGCACTCACCTCTCAGTCAGCTCTAAAATCCTATAAAAAACTAAACAGTGACTCGCACAAACATTCAACTACAAACTGACTCCCACAAAACATTCAAACTCAGATTTGATGGGACTTTGGCTTTGCGAAACTCAACGACAAACAAAGTTTGATGTTGACGAACCTGATTACAATTGCACAGGTACAAATGACAAACACATGGCGCTGATTTTCGTCATGATGACATATATTACATCAACCCAATCAAGATTTATATTTAATACAAATGGCAATTCAAAGAAGAAGAAAAAAAACAGAAACAAACCAACCTCGAAGTCAGCAGCTGCACAGATTTGAGGTGAGGCACAAACTGACTGATGTAGGCGATAAATTCTCCTTCTGTAAATGAACGGAGATCAACGCCCGACGTCCGATTTGCTAAAAAAAAAGCAGTTTAGTCATAGTGTTACGGTATAAGTAAGGTCGCACAAAACATATATGTCTAGCCACTAAGATTCCGTTAGACCCGACAACGACATCGCGCTCTGCCTACTCGAACCAAATCTTCTATTAGAACTTGACGTAACTTAATTCCACCTCCACGCATGAGCACCGAGCACGCGCTAGCCTCAACCTGAGCCAAATAATAAAACAGAAAACACTCACTTTTCCTACAATCACCACCTCCAAATATGATACAGTGCGGAATCAGCCGTCCTGTGTGAAAAAGACGTTGCAGCTCTCCGCGCCATTCGCAAAAATTCACGTCGTTTCCGAAATAAACCTAAAGAGAGGCACTATGAGTATTATGAACAAGAACACTATTCCACACAATCACATAGATTGCACTCAACTAGTGATGCACATAATTGTTCAGAGCGCTACGTCTGATCAAGTATAAATTCCAAAGACAGCCGAGATCAGAGACATTCCTTCTTTCCTCTTTTGTTTAGTTTATTATTACAATGTGTTTAGGAATTGCAACTATGCTCACCGTCTTGTTAATTGTGAAGTATATCATTACCAGTCTGCTGCCTGCAAACAGAGGGCAAAAACCAATAGGAACAAACCTTGCCATAGAATACAAGCAAAGGATTTCCTGACACAACATCGGCAAGATTGCATCCAATGCAGGAATAGCCTTCGGTTGCTATACTACGACGTATCTAAGAAATATGGTTTATTTAAAACGTATTAATTAGGACGACGCCATCCTTCATTCGAAAGCACATCGAGATAATACGTTAGGTGCTGGCACCCCTTTGTCACATTTTATTGGAAAGCATATCATTCTACTACATGCAACCAACGTGTACACTTATTGCGTCATGCTAACCTTGTTTTGTTGGTTAGTTAATTAGCTCCAATGAGCTGGAACAAATGGTGGAACGAATGAAACAAAACAAACCCTTTGCAAAAGAACATCCGTTCGATGTGTTTCCCGATTCACCACCACATTTATTTCGAACGTTGATATCTAAAAAATAAGATTAATGAAGAATAAGATCTTAAAATACGCCTAAACACGAACACAAAATAGAGAGCTCCTATAAGTAAACAGTAAGATGGTAAGTAAAACTAACTAAACGACTAAACCGTCAAGATCACAAAGAAGATAAATACCTTACCTTTATAACCTGAAAAGTTTTCTGAGCGACATTCCGCTCTGCTTCCCGTGATACAGTACGCAGTACGAAACGGCGAAACTTCTTACACACACCCATCGCACTAATCAAGTCCCTACCTAAATAGCGAATATACTATACACACACATGATCAAAGCGCATAAAAGGGTTCGAAGTTGTTGAAGTTAAAGGGAATGTCAAGCCGGACCCCCTTCAAAAAACTCCTTCAATATGGGATTCTGGTCATTTGGACAAAATCAGAACTATTCTCTGTCCGCAGGACCGTTTGCTGTTAGACAGCAAAGAAAAAGAGGAGGGCGCGAGAGAAATTTTTTTAAGTCAGCAAAGAAAAAGAGGAGAGCGCGAGAGAAATTTTGTAAACTACGGTATTTGTGACAGCGTGTAATAGAATATCTGTGAATCAGGCTTGACATTCGCTTTAAAGATAAGCAAGCAAACTGTAATAACAATATTCGGAAGCAAATGAAATAAGGTAAAGAAGAAGACACTGAAACTTACCTTTTAATAACGAGAGTATATTAATAATTAGCTGATTTGGCAAGTCGAGTAGTTTGGTTTTAGTAATGGCAGGCAGTGCCTTGCAAACAGTAGCTGGTGATAGTGGAGGCATTGAAGAGAGCGTTGAGCATAGAAGACGATGATCCACTTTCAAGCTAAAGTTAAAACTATATAATGGGTGTGAAGCGGATTATGTTATTCTGTGGCCGTATGCACGAACACCGGGAACGTGCTCCCAGCCTCCGGGAACGCTCCAGGGTTCGTGCATACGGGGCACGGGCACTGTATAACTGCACTCATGTAACTATGTAAATGAACATGATTAGAATAAATGTGAATTCGAGCTCATTTAGCATAAATACATACATAAATGCGGTTGCCCATCATACGTTTGGAAAACCGACCGTTATACGTCGCTTTAAAACTAACTACGGTAGATATAACAAACTGTAGAATACAAGGTAGATCTAACTGTAAGTACTGCAACCAGCAAGATTTATATATAAGATGATTTTATTGATTTATATATAAAAATATCCGATTGCATGTGCAGATCTCCTATACTTCATGTTCCGCAGTGTGTGGAGCTTTAGCTTTTACTCCCAACAAAAAAATTGTCATCTTTAGAACAATCGCAACAGATAATATTACATACTATTACGGCGTAAACATAATAAAAAAATTAACGCAGGTTGCAGGAAAGGTATAAACTATTAATTTAATTAGTTATATTAATAAACATAAAGAAAGGTTTCTCTCTCATAGGGGACGTCCGTCGTTAATAAAGTACAGTAGGCACGTGCCGACCGAGCCTTAGGACTTCCGTCCCGAGGTTTTAGAATAAAAGACAAGTCACAATTCATATATTTATTTAAATCACCAACGTTTCGGCAAAGCCATTATCAAAGTGCAACCTCTAACTTGGGTAATTAAATTACTGTACTTTATTAACAAACATACCTTGAAGTGCTGATTTTGTGAAGAAGCGTTACGCCATCCTCGTCCCCAGGTGTATCGTCATTTCGACTTCTCAGTGAAAATCTACTGGACCACCGGACACGCAGCCGATTAACGGACAGCAAGAGATTACCAGAGACCCGTTGTAGAAGATTTGAACCAAGAACATCTAAAGAATAGAAGAATGAATAGTGTACCAGCCACCACCGTATCGGCTTCGACCATCTCTTAAAGCTATTCCAAAGTTATATACTTGACTGAAACATGCAACATAATATTAAACTGTTCCCGTCAGTAAGCCAAACATACCACCTCCATTTACGCACATGATCTAAGTTCTAAATAGTACCAAGTCTACCATACATACCGCTGCAAATCCAAAGTTTACTTTAGATACTAGATGATTTTCCGCAAAGTTCTCCAGAGGGACGTGAATGAGTTCGTACACGGCATCAGCTTCCAGTGTGATGTTCTGGTACGTACATATGCTTGATTTTTTCACGATCGCAACCTGAAAACTTGACGCACCTGCCTTAGGATAAGTGGTAGACCAAGGAACACTGTGTTTTCTCGGATGCTCCATGTCACGATACGCTACATCTCACACCACATTCGTCCACATCAACTGTAAACAAAAAAAAACATATTTTCAAGACAAACATAACGAATGAGACCAAGAACACATTTCGTTTAAAGACTCACATAACGGAGCACCCGGATTTGTGCACTATAGGGAAAACGAAGAACTAGGGAAAACATACAGAGAAAAATTAAAAGGTAACAATACATTATTTTAAGAAGGAAAAACTGAAAATTGAAAATAATAAAAAAAAATATTCTGAACCCTATGTGCGCGAACGAACCGGGTCCCGTTCCGGATAGACCTTACGAACCGGGTCCCGTTCCGCCTGGGCGGCTCGTATTACTGTACGTACCGGTACGTAAAACGAACCGAGTCCCGTTCCGGGTTCGGAACCCGGTTCGTTTGCCTCGCATGCACTTTGCATGTTTATTTATCTTTTTTTTGGAGAATGCTCAGCTTTTCGACTTGTTCTTATTTTTGTTAGTTTTCTTCGAATTTCTATATTATTGTTTGCAACAGGTAGTCATGTGCATGTACGGCTTCGATGAAGACATGGAACGAGGACGATGAAATGAAATAATACGCTTTATGGTATGTTTAGATCCAATAAATATCTTTGCATTTTTTATAACAGTTTTCTTTACTACACATAATATTTCAGTGACTTCGGCTGCTTCGTGGCGGTACCGGAGTTCGGCTGGATAGAACTGGGCTGGTTATTACGGAATAGCGACGCTATGGAGACAGATCGGTATGTATGTCGTACGTTTTACAGTTTATAAGTACAAAATTCTTACCTACACGTGGTGTCATTTTCCAACGCTACGAGTTTTTGTAATTTTCGATGTTCTCTTCTATTTTACCTATATTCACACATTTATTTTGCTAGGGAAACGTGCCTGCTCGCTTCGAAGAAGAAGGAAGGGAGGATAATGATGTAAAAGTAAGTTTTATGGATGACCTATTGAGAAGAACTGACTATTTCCTGGATGTTCTTATAGATGCGTTTTCCTTTCAGGCTTGAGCAAGTGCAACCGCGCCAGTTTTGGACCACGATAACCACCAATATTTCGGCAGGATGGAAGAATGTACGTATTTGTTGTTTTAATGTATTATTATGGGACAGAGGTTCGGTTTCATTCGCATTTCTGTGACGACCTGACGACTGTCTTATACTCCCATTTTAGCGCATTTTCTCTCACTCAACCGTTTGCGAGCCTGTGCGATGTGAGATATGATTATTGGGATTGAATATGAATTCCAGAAGTTGTGAAGGTGAGACTTGCACTTTCCTGTTGCTTTAGGATCCATGGGAAGCCTTATATGATGATCATATATATTTTCCACATTGTTGTTTAGGACACGATCGGACGCTTTCAACTGCACAACCGACAGAAATGATCGCTGTCACGGAGTGGTAAAATAAATGCGTTGACACAGACCACAGACCCATGTGCTCGGCAACGCAAACTCCAGGTTGGTGACTTTAGATCACTGGCTACTTCTCGGCTAGTGCTGGGTAACCTCTAGCGCTTTTTACATGGTGAAATTGCCGATGGCGGGGGCTAGATTATCTGCTAAATGTGGTCTAATACATAGGTGAGAATTTTTCTGCTTATTGAAAGCGAGAACGGCGAAAAGCCTATATTGTTGTACCGCCAGTTAGGTGCGAAAAGCTTGTACCTAGTACCTACCATAAGAAATTCTCCAATAGAATCTTTTATTTTTGGCTGTAATTTCTAGGCGTCATAGTGGGCAAACAAATGGCGTTTTCTTCACTTTAAATAAATTATTCAGGGATGACATCTTACGTGAGGATATTAACGCGACGGATTCTGCTTCACTGTAACGCTTCGTGCTTCGCAACTTGCAAGAAATATCTGCAGCATCAAGGTTGGTGTGAATTTTTATATGTTTATTAAAATATTCTTCGACGCGCACAACCCTTTGGGGCATGTAACGGATATTACCTCGTTTGTGTTGAGCCTAAAGCCTAAAGTTATTTCCTGAATTTGCGAATGAACACCAAATAAGATGACGGGACTAGAACTCTAATTTGCAAGCCAATGTTATGAGCACTCATCACTGGAAACCCGAATCTGTGCTATGCTATATACGCGGTGTTATTTCCGTCTTTTGTACTCATTGGGTTCATTTTCCTGACAATTAAACACATCATGCTAAAATATGTCAAATCTAGATGCAGTTGCGATAGCGGAACGCTCGGCTAATTGGTTCCACGACATTCTGACCACATGTCCCGACATGCACGGATGCCAGATACAGCACACAGCACAGCCATAAACCCTGAAGTTGTGGGAACGAGACGATACAGACAGACGGCTTTAGCTTTAGAAATATACTTGTTGGGTACTAAATGAGGTAATTAGTACGCAAACTGTTTATAAGAAGTACTTCACAGGAAAGTGAAAACCCCGATTTCGCCCCGATCAAGGCCCGATTTTTTGAGGGACTTGATCGGGGCGAAATCGGGGTTTTTGGTTTCCCATATACGCATCCTCCACTTAGAATTAGTGGGAAAATTTCTGGAAGCATTTGAACACTACCTCGTCTGTGCAACCTATAGCTATTAGTTCAAGTAATTTATTCGCGAGTTGTTGGCTATTTTTTTTATGTTGTTAGGTATTTAGTTTATGTTAGATATGATATGTAGATATGATAGCTATGCTAGATAGATTTATGTTATATATTTAGTTACTATTTTGACTTGTAGATTAACTCTTGGCATAACTCTGTTGTTTAATTTAACCGCGTTACATAGTTCTATTATTGTTGACGTCGCAGTTATGTAGCTGACTTTACCCTTATTATAATTAATTGTTTGCACTCATTGTCACTTTACTGATATATTTACATCATTAACATCATTACATTTCCATAACATTTTCCCATATCTTATAACGTTTTGTAATTGCATGTTTGCCGTATGTATAATTTGACATTGGAGTCTTATAATAAAATATTCTAAGTGATTTCTTTAATTGGCGAACAGTTAATATTGTTTATTATATTTTTCAAGCGGAAAGGGGCTGGGCGCGATTCTGCACTTTATAAGGTGTTTTCTAAAATACGTCGCGGCTACCGTAGCCAAGTACTGTGCCGCACGGTATCCGACCCAGCAAAAAACCTGGTACGCGATCCGGATCGCGTACCGGGTTTTCTACCTGGAACGGGACCCGGTGCGTAAGCCGACGAGATTGAAGGTTATCGATCGAATTCTCAATTTTTGAAAGTTGGTCCGTGTCCTACGGTAGGCAATGTTTTTTATCATTACCACAAGGCAATGTACATAAATTATTACCACTACCGTCAGTGCAAATACAATAAACGATGTATCTGTCTTTTATATCCATGTCACTGCAGATAAAGCACACATTCAGAGACAAAAAATACTACAAATGAGTTAGAACAAAGAAAACCAACCCAACAAAGAATTACCCCCAACAAATATGTACGCCCAGATCGTCATATTACTATTTTGTTTTGGACTTTCATTGTTGCTCTCTTCAGCTTATTTTACGCTAAATAAAGTATTCATACGCGACGAGCGCTCCAAATCTTGAAGGTGAGTACATAGTTATGCCAATTCAAAGTACAGTAATTTCAACCTAGCCAATCTCTATAATTCACCGCACAACTACTGTATTTTGTTGGTTCTTCTAATTTATTCCCTCATTATATGCGGCAGAATATTTACTCTCAACAACAGCCTAGGTTAGAAAGAAAACAATTTCGATATCATCGCTTAATCGCAGACCCGCGCTTCCGCGCGCACTTATGGTGGGAAAAGGGTTTGCGCGAAAACTTGGCGCACCCGCACATCGACTGGACTAGTATACTACATAGGAAATGGGTGAACCCATTTCAATACGGTTCACTGGTTTTTTAGTGGGCCTGCCCATTTGGTGACCAAGTTTCATCGAAAACCGTCATCAGTTGGTCACCAAATGGCCACAATTATTTTGTTTTCCTGTGTATACGTAGACGGTGATCCAAAACCAAAGTTGCCCATAAAAAACACAATTTATATGAAACTTTCATTTCGGAAAGTAAGCAATGCATAATGCCCACAAAAAATAAAACCGATATACTCTAATTGAAAAGAAAATTATAACTTAAAGCAATCTAAACACTTCGTCAGACACACACCATAAAGTAAAAATTGCTCGAATTCATTAACTGTAATAAAAGATAGGGTAAATCAAAAAAAGTAAAATAAAAACTAAAAACACAACATTTGACCACAAAAAGGTGTACGACCCATTAATTAAACTCATTCAACAGGAAATAATAGCGCAACACAATATACATTGGAAACCAAAAACCCCGATCAAGTCCCTCAAAAAATCAGGGTGAAATCGTTTTTTTTTAAATAATCGAGGTTTTCACTTTCCTGTGTAGTTCTCTAGAAAAATATGTAAACGGTAATGACAATTCGCTTACTAATTTAATAATATTTTGAACTCAAGGGGTGGGCAAATCCCGCAAACACTTCCAATTTAAAGCGAAATACCGGCCAGTTTTCGAAACGCATCTCAAATAGCTGCGCTCTTATGTATTTACGACAAGTGGGGCCGGAGTGCGGTAGATTTTTTATTATAATAATGCTCATTTGCATATAATGCATGGGAATGCAGTTATTTGACATACGTTTCAAAAACCGGTCGCTACTTCACACTAGTTTACACGAATCAACAACGCTGGGAACCAAGCTCGGATCTAAGAAAAGAACTTACGAAAAGTCAAATTTGGAACACAATACGACGTCTTCTAGTTAAAAGAATTCACCTCAAATGTTTTTTTTTATTATATTTTACTCTAAGCAAGCAAGCGTGCAATTGAATGGACTTTCATAAAGCGTACATAAACAATAAATATATTACTACCGGCAATAAACAAGGGACGAAACGGAACAAAAGTAACACAAGAAAACACATCGGTACAAACAGGAGCTTTTCACATCATAAAACAGGAAAAAATCTACAAAGAAACACATGAAATCTTCAAAGACAATAAATTTTCATCTCAAATCATCTTCCAAGATTCTCCACGTCGCTTAGTGGGTACAAAAACAATTGACGCAGTGCGAAGGTTCCCATGTCCCACTAACACAACCCATGTTCGACTTCTATGGAACGTGCGCAAAAAGACCTATGCGGAACATATCATAAGCAAAAACCTTGAAGCTGTATTTCCACCCTTGAAAAAAGGTGCAAGCTCTTGAAGCGTAAAAATATTTATTTATTTACTTATAAAAGGGGGAAGTCTGAACAATCTTACTTCGCACCGCACAACATACAATTGGATACTGACAGTAAAACTATTGACAAAGAAACGGCCCACCGGGCTCACTCCTACAGTATCTCTCCTCGTATAGTATGTACTTTCTGGGATCTACGCATACCGTAATCATCAAAAGTTGGAATGCTCTCAAAGTCTCAAATCATCAAAAAAAGGGAAACAGTGGCCGTATGGACGAACGCGCCGGGAAGCTCCCAGCCTCCCAGTTGGGGTTGGGAGGTGAGAGAAAGGGAGAGATTACACGAATCAGAGACACACAGAGGTAAATTCTCCCACCCTGGGAGGTTCCCGCATTCCCGCTGTTTGTGCATACGGTCAGGGTGTAAACATGATTTTCTTCTTCCTATTCAATGTCCGATAAAATGCTTCGGCACAGTTTCATGCTTTCCGAGGCCTTGTTGTTTGTCGCACGACTAAAATAATAACACTAAAATGCTAATACGAATTGGCATAAACTGCCAGAACAGAGAAAAGCCAAAAAGCCCACAATTCGCAAAAGCCCAAAAACACTTTCTTAATAACAATTACAAAAGTTACATAAACATATTTCATAACAAATATAATAATAATGATATTTCTAAATTTTACAAAAACTGCTCGTGCTTAAAGCTTGTTCTACCTGCCTGTTTTCAAAACACATCGAGTAAACCAGTATTCTTATGCTGTTTATGCAAATGATCATAAATTAGAATAAAAAATCGAGCTAAATTCGAGGAAATCTGCATAAATACGCATGACTTCAGTTGTCAACGATGCGTTTCAAAAACCGACCGGTATTTCGCTTTAAATACCAAATAAAGTAAATATTAAAAGAAACGAAAACCCACATGTACATCTGCTTCATCACCAACATCTCGTCATCATCCACATCGCAGAATTCATCCCTTATCTTGTCCAACTCATCCACGTGCTTCTGATTACCGTGAGGCTCATTTGACACACGAGCAATTTCCTGAAAAGAGAAAGTATCTTATCTTTTATAGTATTCAAGTTGTACATTTGGTGGTGAAATATTCCCACCAAGCGACGAGCACCGGCCGATTTTTGAAACGCATCGTGCATAACTGAATTCTTAGGTATTAATGCTAATTTGCTCGAATTTAGCGCTATTTTTTATTCTAATTTATGCTCATTTGAATAAGCTGCATAAGAATTCAGTTGTCCACGATGCCTTTCAAAAACTGGCCGGTATTTAGCTTTAAGAAAATGTGAATGAGTAGATGGAAACTGGCACTGGCAAGAACGTAAACTTCCAAAATACAAACACAACATATTCAGGAAAATAATACTTACAATTGGAAAGACGACCGAGAAAATCTCCGCCTCCCTGGCATCAGCTTGCTTATCCACTTCAGTAACGTCGGACCTGAATCTTTTAAATACATACAAATATTTGCGAATCTTTCTTACTTTTTAACGTCAACGTCTAAAAAACGTAATATCCCTGGGTTCATACTGAGATTCAACACTAAGCACATTCGAAGGTTAAAGCGAAATACAGGCCGGTTTTTGAAACGCATCGTGGACAACTGAATTCTTACATTGTTCGAATTTAGCTCGGTTTTTTATTCTAATTTATGTTCATTTGCATAAGCAGCATAAGAATGCAGGTGTGCTCGGTGTGTTTCAAAAACCGGCCGGTATTTCGCTTTAAAATATCACAAAATAGCAAATAAAAATATTTCATGTATTCAGGCATTTCCGAGGTGAATCTTAACTCATCCAAACATGAAAAATCAGATACATCAAATATACAATGAGGTTTCCAATTATGGTAAAAATTTACAATATTCTGGAACTACACGGAGACTACTTTTTACTTTTTCATATTATACATGCAAGTTTCGTGCAGAAATAGGTAGTATTGACAAAATCACACAGAATTTTTGGGATACATGGAAACCCCATAAATGGCATAAATGACCACGATTCCTTCAAAGAACTACAAACTACGAAAACCCACTGTTCTCCAGAAGCCTCCTCAACAGTGAGTCCAAGGAGCTCCTCGCCCGCACAGAAATCAAACCGATGTCTGGCCATTTGTGTGCCACTCCGGGTCTTGTAACCACAAGCACACGACAATAATCGCCTGAAACAATTGAATGCAAACTGCAAACACCATAAGGTAGCGCCGAACCATTCTGTGTATCACAGTATACTCGAAATCGAAACACCAGTTCAACGCATTTGAACAATTACTCAAAACTATAATTAAATTCCGAACAAACGAAGCGAGGATCACTTCGACCTTCGACCCACCACATGCCTATAATAAACAGGAGAGACAAAATCTCCAAATAAAAATAAAGAAACACTAACCTGCCGTCCTGGTACTTATCCCATCCTTTCCGGAAGATGTAGTATCCAGCTGCCTAAAATTTAAAAAAATTGATATTAGTCCTTCTTTCTTTCCTTCACAATTCACAATCCTTCAAACGTTGAACCGACAAATCATCAAGTTAAAACTACTATACTTGAGCAAATGCGATTCAAATTGATAGCCGTATTGCAGTATACTCGAATCTAGTGTAATCAAGACTACGCATAGTCCCCTGGAAAATACACCACACGTGCACACGCCCAAAAACAACCAGAGGCACGTATAAATATTATTATTGTATCACATCACATATTTAATAATATAAACAATACATACCGTAGGTCGTTGATATCTCATCGACAGCTCGTATGCATTCTGCAGACAATCCACACACTTCTTCACACGGTGGCCGATCAAGCGACACTTTTCGCACAAATCCGTCTATAATTTTGCAAGTACATGCTTATTTTCTTTACTTTTGGGTATAAATCTGTGAGAAAAAGCACGAACCAGAACCACCTCCGGATTGGCTATGACCACACGTTTCATTGGAATTTTACGCCTCGACCCTCAACTAAGCAAACATCCCCAAATTTACGCACGGAAAATATACCTAATTTACCTTCATTTAGAAAATATAATACCTGAAGCCGACCCATACCTACCAGGCACACTTAATAAAAGACAGAAAACACTTCACGTACCTTTACACCCTTCATGACTAGCGCACCAATCTTTCGATGTTGAAAAGCAGCTGCAGGCTGAAAGAAATAGAGTGAATAAGCAAGCATAAAATGTTCACTGAAATAACTAAGAAAATGTGAGGTGGAAATCACCACCCAGAATCCAGAATCACAGTTTCACACATATATTTTGATCTGTTCTCATCCGCATTTCCAGGTTTCTACGTTTTTAACACACTCTGTATATTATATAACTATTGCAGTTCATCAGCGATATTAGCATATGTTTCACAAAGCACGTGTCATACCGCTTTAAATAACTGAATCACTAAGCCAAAAAATAGAATCATTACCCAACAAACCAACCTTAGCCTCCCTGGCCCAGCTTTTCGATACCGGCGCGTGGTCATCTCTATAATGGATCACCAGATCGCGTTCGGTGAGGAAATTGTACGCACATCGATTACACGGAAACCGCTGCACTGTCGCACCAATTGTTCCCACAGCTGAAATGTCAGGGTATAATTTAAAAAAAAGGTTAAAGATAGGACTGTTCTTCAGGGCCCCGAAGAAAAGGTGATCGAATGTGGCATAGTGGAACTTGCTTAGTGAATGCTGAACTTGCTTTCTGCTTATAGCAACAGGTTGGTTACAAAAAGTGGATGAAAACGACAAAAAATTGAATCCAGGTTATGTGTCGAAGCCGAAGCTCTGAACGTGCCACGACGATGTCCGCCTTCACGCGTGCAGCACGACAGTCCAAGGACTGCAAAGGACATCTACCCACCTTCTCCGGACACCAGTTCGGAAGATCACTCGCGAGAAGCCGAAGCTCTAGCTACAACTAAACAGTGGACCAAGGCCGGCAAAAGGGCTCAACTATTGTTTTTTGTCGTGTTTTTTCAACAATTTCATATTAATAATCAACCGACCTCGTCCAATAAAGTGGTGTGTCACGTGGGAGACAAACGTATTTGATGTGATCGTTACTTTTGCCCGCAATTGAGCACGGGAAACGGTTTCCGAATAAGTGCAAAACGGGCACCACAATAGAACCGTGTCGCGATGTGCCTAAACAGATAAATTTAGAAAGGTGCAAGAGAGCAACACAACACTGTATGTGTGTGTGTATATATATATATATATATATATATGCGCATGAACTTCACGAAGGCGTGTAAAGAAGCTAATATGAAGATACTAGTCCTACGAAACAAAACTCGGGATCCTACATGCTTACGTCTATATATGATGAATGATGATGTACGTGTGAAAATGTTGCACAAATTCATTACACTACCAAAACCAAAAAGCGCCAAAAAACTAGAAATCTTACATCCACATAATGATCAAAAAGTGCCATGCGTTGCGTGGCGCGGTAGTTACATCGGCTTGCTTGACAGACGTACGGAGCCTCCTAAACATCAAGGTGTTTATACAAGGATATCAAGTAACTCCAAATCCAAAAGTATGTTCGTTCAACGACTAACAACTATTAGTAATAAATCATACGGGCCCTTACTCCCAATACATCGAAATTTCAAGAGCACCCAGCTCCAAACAATCCAATTAGATCCAAACAATGATCAAAAAATAGTCGGCAAACATTTATAACCAAAGTTTGGTTATAAACCAAATAAATTTGACAACAAGTCGTGTACATCCTATAACAAAACATTCGCGCTCGGCCACTTCTCAAGGCTTCCTACACAACTAAAAAGGAATAATAAATATAAATAAAACCCACATCAGCTGCATGTATAGATAAGTGTGCCCGCAAATTTGGTACTTCTATCTCACAAATACTGCACGCAACACTATTGGTGGATTGTGGAACACGCGAATGGCACCGTGTGTAGTGAACCTAGAACAATAAAATCATATTAAATTCAATACAACGCCGTCCTGACCGTAAACTTTATCCAGTCATTGCATGTTTATGGTCAGGTCCTAATCTGGACTCTGAATACGGAGACTGACTTCGATTTATTCTAAACACATAAACGGGGAATCAATAGTCTCTCACATTGATGCGCTCTTTTAAAGAGTCCAAGAAACATTGACATATTATCACTATGACTAAAACTAAAATAGTCGGGAAGACAAATACTTTTTTAATCTTTTTAGATAGATACCTTGCGCAAGCTTTAACATTCATCATAGTGAAAATTAAAAGATGAACAGTAACTTAATGCACGTCACACCCCTTAGCCATACACTTTTCGTTAACTGCTCAGGCCCTCACACTCTTTCATTAGCTCTGGCTCTCACGTACATATCTTGATGCTCACATCAATACGCGAACTGAGCATAATCACCCCCGTCAGTGTTCAAATCAACTTTACTAATGTTAAGCCTTGGGAAAATAATTAAATAATTAACATTATGATAATTAACATTACAAACCTGCATCTTATTCGGAGTAGTAAATCGTCCTAGGCATTGTAGGCACATGGAAATTCCCCGAACACTTGTGCTGCTAATTTTACAAGGGAGTCGTGAACGATTGCGAAATTCGTCGAGCGACTCCAACGGGAGAACTTCGGCTGAAAAGAAAACGGAATGTCGTGCTTAGGCTTAGGCTTAAATGTGGAAAGCAACAAGCTCACATAAAGCTTCAACCTAGAGGACGTATACGTATACTAATAAAGAGGTTGCCAAGTATGCTTAAAAACTACCGTATTTTGGAACAACCCGAGAACAAATATTTTTTAATTGTTCATATTAGATATGCAGATTTTGTGCGAAAATACGGTAGTTTTGACAGAAACACGGGCATTAGGCATCTTTTGTACTTGAAAAATAACGATAATTATTTAGAAAATAAAGAAAACCCACAAGCATGCGCCCATAGGTGACACACAAAAGAGACGTTCCCATGGATGACTTTATTGCACCGGTTAAATGTACACTAAAAGGTATACAATAAAGGATAAAGGTATTATATAAGCAATATTCGGCCTCAATGAAAACTTGCATTCTTGCATAACAATGTGGTGTTTAATTTCTTAGTATATAAGCAATGTCCGACCTTGATGCAAACTTGCATTCTTGCATACCAATGTGGTTTTTGGTTTCTAAGTTTCAATTTAAAAAGAAATAATACACGTACAGAAGCCGATCTAACCGCAAAGAAAAGCATAAGACCAATCGTGCGATTTCTGCTCTATGCTCTACCGTTCCCATGAATTAAGAATCATTGAAAAATATAAATATTATAATCATTAAAGCGAAATACCGGCCGGTTTTTGAAAATTATCGTGGATAACTGAATTATTACGTATTTATGTTAATTTACTCAATTTTTCATTCTAATTTATGTTCATTTGCAAAGCTGCATAAGAATGATGGTTACTCGATGTGTTTCAAAAACCGGTCGGTATTTCGCTTTAAGAATGTTTTCGTCAGAAAATATCCAAAATTTCAACTTTATTTCTCGTAAACATTACTTCTACATTACTTCAATGTCACACATCCACAACTACACGCGAGTGTCCAAAGATTTTACTAATCATTCAAAATTTAAAAAAAAATCATAAAATTAAAAACTTACCTTGAACTTTCCTTCCGCAATTTCGAGTCCCTTCTCAAATTTACCAAACTTGGCTTCGAAATTGTAGTTGACCAAGCGACTTGGTGGCACTTGTTGTTGAGAATTAGTCACAAGATTTCTGAAAGGAAATCATGTAAAAAAATTAAAGCGATATAAGAGGCGGTTTTGTCAAATCTCTCGATCCACCGCTCAATCATAAAGCGGTATAACAGCTGGCTTTTGAAATGTGTGTTGAAAAAATTCCCCTGCTTGTGACTGGAATTTTAAAAATCGATCAGACACATCATAAATACATAAGAATGCAGCTGTAAAAAATATGTTTTAAAACAATTAAGGTAGCTTGACCGTCACCTTGAAGACAAGTTGCACATATAATATGAAAACGACCTTTTCTGTTGTATTATCATGTCACATATAATATAGCAGATAATGTCGTTTTCGTGCTTTGGCAATATGGAAAAGCAATTGAGAAGAGTAAAACCTACGGTGGGAGCCGATAGTTAGGCTGGGATAGAACTTGAGGTCGAGCTTGGATCCCTGTAGGGCGTTGAGCACTCAATGAGCGCATTATTGAAGCATGAGAATGACTGTGACTATGGCCAGAAGATATCGACGGTGATCCATTGTTGATGTGTCGATTCATCAAAGGGGGCTGCAACATTTCAAATACTTAAAAAGGTATGACACGTGGTTTGTGAACCATATACTGGATAACTGCATTCACATGTGTTAAATGCAAAGATACGCCCAATACGAAATCACATACCCGCGAAATCTTCGGTGTCGTCATTCCTGCCATTATACTCGTCGATGGTCGCTTCAATCCCCGCGGCGAGCCATTTGACGCGTGGGCCTGGGGCGCCGCGCGAGAGCGCTGAAACTGTGCCAAAAGGGCTTTTTGTAGCGCCTGAGTGCCAATGCCATTCGTCAGCGAGGCGAGTGTAGCGAGTTCATTAGCAGACAAGTTCGGCCTCAGACGATTGGGCGTCAGCTGGGGTTGATGTTGGACAACTGAAAAAAGTAGGGATTAAACTAAAAGCACATGGTTGTTATGCGAAGGGCGTTGGATTATAAACATAATGTTGAGGCTTGAGGTACTGATTTCATTATTAAACACTGTGGATCTATATAATATATCTATGTTTTCTCACACAGTGATGTGATTCTAATAAATATACAGTGTGCGACGCGGAAAAGGCACAGAATTGGCGCGCAAGCACCACACAGTCAGTAAACAGATATGCGCCTTCTCAAAGTCTACTTTTTATATTTTACGTTATATCTTTTATGTATTAAAACATTCAATCCTAAAAAAACTCTGGTCCTCAGGCGCGCAATGCGTAACCGCGGAAAAAGATTACGAATTTGCATTGAAAAATTCGAGACACAGAGAAACCTCTTGGCTGCTTCTCCGCCTTTCCCATGCCAAAAAGTAATCTATTTTCCGCGGACGCCGCATTCGCGCGCTGCGCGCCTGAAACCGTAGAATATTCATATAAAACCTCACCTCTCGCTGGCATTTCGCATCCCAGTGCCTCAAAGTTTATATTCAGCGGCCGTGTTCCAGTAATTTCAACATGTGCTGTGGCGTTCATTGTAGACGATTTATTGTGCACGGGCCCGGCAACGGCTAAATCCTCATCATCTGATAGGTCGATGCACTCTACGGTGCTTCGGGACGTCAATTGAGCCATAGCTGAAAACGGTTAAATCATTATTTAAAGCGAAATAACATCCGGTTTTTGAAACGCAGGTTGCACAACTGTGTGATATGCAAATTATATGACACACATACATAGGAACATAGCCCATACGTTTCAAAACCGGCTGTTACACTGCTTTAAATCTCGAAGTTGCGGTTACAACAACCAAGCGGATGCGGAGTAATCGATGCGGAGCATGAATTTGCATATCGAACAAAGAAACTCAATAATGTGGTGCGGAAGAACCATAATGTAAGAAAGGAGCCAGAATAATTTAATGGAAGTGTTAGTTATTTGTTATTTCACATGTGATAGACTGCAAATGACAAACCCTTTTGCCTAGAAAAAAACGCACCATCAGGCCAAATCGATAACTCTGCTAATTTCGTTCTACAAAATGTGGATTGTGGATTGAATGTAATTATGAACAAGTAATCGGCTTCCCCACTGTTCTCAAACCACAAAACAACCAAAAGCGCGCGCGAGAAAAAAAATTATTGGCACACAGCCAATATAGTCTTGATTTACGGGTCCTAGCACGATGTCTTTTGTAAACATTTGAGCGAAAATATATTTTCAATCGATAATTTAAAACAAGGGGCCAATCGATAGAGAAGAAAAGTGGAATGGAAATTTCTTTAAAAATCAATTAGAGATGAACATCCCAGATCCCATTCACAAACGAAATTTCAAATAAGATTCCTTGTTTTGAAAAATGAGTGGTCCTGGTGCGACACTGCGATATCCCTGTACATGTTTGTACATAAACTACGGTAGAAAGCCATTAAGCTAAAGTGGCATACGGAAAAGACCTCTCTAGGTACTTTTTTGGAGATTTTCTTTGGGTGTGTCACGGATCGTAGGTGTGCCATAAATCCCCTCGCGGCTTTAGTTGCTCCTGGCATTGTTAGAGCAGGTGCATTAGGTTGAAGTAGGCAAGATTTTCAGTGGCCCAGATGGAGAACAGTGGAAATAAACTGCTTTGTCTGGGTGTTTTGATTCAAATATGAATCGCCCGTTGGCCGAATTTGAGCACGAACAAGAAAAGAGTGCCCTTAGGCCATCATCAGTTTATACCAATTTTCTGTTAAATGTTCAACAGTTCAACTTTATTAAATCAGTTCGACTAGAATCTAGAATTGGAAAATATAAACCAATCGAAAAAGGGGGGTTAGGGGGTGGCTGATGGAAACCCTGTTCGGCGTTCTGTGACGTCAGACAAGAACGCGATCGATACGCCGCAGCTAAAAAGAACCCGCCGCAACACATCAGAACGGCAATTAGAGTTAGTTCCCGCTTTTGTGAATAATCAATGTTCCTTTCAACGAATATCGATCTTATATAAACAATTCAATTAAATTGAGAGTGTGTCAAGAGAGAGCCAATTAGCGTTGTGTTCAGTAGGTCAAACATAAAAAGAGCCAAGTTATGATAAACAGATATATTGATTTTATATAGGTACGCAAAAAGCCCTAATTAAGTTACTACTTTAGATGGGTTCATCTAGACGCCTGCTCTCTCCAACACTCTCGTCGTTTGCTGCTGGAAATGATCGTTCTTTGAGGTCCTTATGTGCGGCCCCCAGCATGTGAAATGACCATACTACATTTTGTTCCTCGGCAAATATAATCTCATTGCAGGATTCCCAATAAATAGTATACGATAACAATAACGAATCTAGCTTGTTTTGCTTGCGCACTTCATCGGTTTAAATTATTGGAAATTCCCTTTTCCACGGCGTGATGTTCATCCAGTTCAGCAAACAGCTGATAATCCATTCCCTGGATACGAAAAAAACAATACTCGAAATCAGAAATTCACGCGGCGCAAAAAAAGGAAACCAGCCACCTTTCGCGGCGGTGGTGCGTGAGGTTTACGTGGGGCGCGCGGTGGGTACGTGCGGAGAATGTCTAGTTATTTGCAAAACATATAAGAAAACAATATTTTTGTATATTTTATCGGCTTACGGTTCCGTGGCGCATGTACGTGCCAGCCGGTGAAAGAACTGGGGTGAATTGCGCTACCAGAAGTTACCAACAGGATCATCACGTAAAATATAGCAGACTGATGAAATAACACAATAATTCAATTCAAGAGAATGAAAAAAAAGTTTGAATGAAAAATTCAAAAAATACAAGAAAATTACGCGAACTTTGTGCAAATTACTGTAGTTTAGTGCCCTTATTGCTTCTTTGTACGGTAGTTTGAGCGAAATTTATGAATACTGCGTAAAATCGCATTCTGCACACAACCATCATGTGGATTCTTCATTTCACTCCATAAATATCATTTAAATAAATTATAAACACAATCTTTATTAATGGAATGTGTATTGAAAACGACCAGTAATAAAATACGCAAAAAACGTTACATAGAAACAAACCACGGCAGATAAATCAATCAATACGACGACAATTTAAAATTTAAAAGACTGAAAATTGCGTTTTGAAAGGAGATCAATAAATAATATTAATTCTTGCTTTATTCGTGAAAGTACGCCATTAATCGGTCAGGCCATACAAATAGATACACTGACTTTTGGCTTCCTCTCTGAAACTTTCTGTGCACAAAAATATCTGGACGAAAAATTATTCGTGAGTCATCCAAATTACGGTTCATCTTTGGACCTGGCGGTTTATTATGCTACAGTACGCAAATTAGCATATTGGGCATAGAATATCATTAAAAATTTAAAGCGAGATGCCGACCAGTTTTTGAAACGCATCGTAGATAACTGAATCCTTACGTATTTATGTTAATTTGCTCGAATTTAGCTCGATTTTTTATTCAAATTTATGTTCATTTGCATAAGCTGCATAAGAATGCTGGTCTACTCGATGTGTTTCAAAAACCGGCCGGTATTTCGCTTTAACAATGGTGTTCAGGTTCAGGGTTGTCTATCAATATCCAAAACCTTTGAATTTCTGCGTTTACCTCTAGAAATTGCCAATGTTATGCAAATCGTGCAGGCAATTATCGTAGCCAAAATTACAGGAACTAAGGGTAGAGCTGTTCTGGGCATACAAACAGGCGCACTTTCCAATTGCTTCTGTTGTTCGGCGTCCAATATTAGTAATGAGCGAGTGGTGACGTCGACCTGAATTGAATATTTAATTAGCTCCTAACTGATCTTAAAAGAGTAATTGTAACGTGCGCTAACACTCACGTTACGGAAGTAGAATCCGAATAAATTGTTCCGCTTTTGATATAAAGAGTGCCGCCGCACAACTTAGAATAATCTCATGTAAAAGAACGATGCATGGCTTCATTCGTAAAGATGTTCATCTACGTTATAGACGTTTTATAAGCATGGAAAGACGCCTCAGGCTGCGTGGCCGTCTGGTATTGGAATTGAATATAGAATATTTGCCAACACATTGAAATGACTGGATCAAAAATGATGAATAATATTCTTGAACTGTTGAGTGACCAGTTCATTTTACTTACTCATCTATACTGACGCATGAGGTGTAATAAATTACCTCAGGCAATCACGAATATTAACTCACATTCAAACTAGGCAGTACATGGTTCATGAGCCGGTCCCTATACCTGACTCGTAGCTCATGGACATGCTCGTGAACATTTCACTAATGAGAAAATGAGCTATGTGCTAAATCTTCAACTGAGTCTCACCTCCAGACCGTCGTCTTCTTTCTCTTGTACAGCTCTCCGTGTACGATTAGTGATCTCAACGCCGGTGTGACATGTAGGTGGCTGAAGTTTAATTATAATCATATAGAGCCGTTACGTGCTATTTTCTGATCAGCGGTTGATACAATTCTTATAGAAGTCTTCGCAGACAGACGAAGAAGTTCCACACTTATTTCAAACAACTGAAACGTAATAATAAGGAAAGCTAGAGACTCCTAGGTCTCTTGTCTTCTACGTCCGACAGTTTGGTTAGCATGTGATTTTCCTTCGTCTGCTGATTTCATAAGGAGGATAGTAGGAAGGTGAAAAAGTTTGGACGGGGTTGCGACTCGAACTCATCAAGACTACATACACTGATGAAACTTGGGCAGTTCGCGGCGAAATCATGGCGCGGAAGTGCCGCGCCGCGATATCCTGGCGATAGCTGGGCGAAGACTGGGCGATGACCGGGCGAAAGAAGGAAGAGGGTTCGCCATTCGACTGTGGCGACCCTCTAAAACCTTCGCCGCGCACCCGCCACACTTCTGCGGCGCGCAGTCGAAGTTTAGCATTGTAGAGACAGACTACAGCCTCTTAGTCTTAGACCACTCACCCATGCTAGTGCTTATTGTTAGCAAAAAAAAACATACCGTGACTCCTTGACACATGTCCATTGTTTTTTGACACAGCCGTATTTGACATGTGAAGTATAGCTGATCGGAATCGGCATATTTGAAAACCTGAAAGTTGGAAAAATAGATAAAAGTCTCAAAAAAAATAATAATAATCGTTCTTCTTCACAACCTGGACACGAACAGTGGGGAAATTCCCCCGGTTGGGAGAATTTGTCTCTATGTGTCTCTGATTCGTCTGATCCCTCTCCTTCTCTCACCTCCCACTGGGAGCTGGGAGCATATTCCCGGTGTTCGTGCATACGGAAACTAAATTCTAATCGTGGCTAACCCTTGCAATGTCTTCGACTACCACAGCTGCAGAACATCTTGGTGAGGTTTACGATGTCAAGGAAAAAAACTCTATTTCCTACCTGACTAGTAGCATGTGCCTTCATCAAACTCGCATCATACGTAAGTTCCGACAGCAGAAAACTGTCCGTTGAACATCTGAAAGAGACTTAAAGCGAAATACCGGCCGGTTTTTGAAACGCATCGCGGACAACTGAATTCTTACGTATTTACGCTAATTTGCTCGAATTTGGCTCGATTTTTTATTATAATTTATGTTCATTTATATAAGCTGCATAAGAATGATGGTGTACTCGCCACGTTTCAAAAACCGGCCAGTATTTCGCTTTAAGTTACATTACTTTAGTCTTCAGATTAGTAAAGCACCGTTGTCTTGTAAACGCAGTCTTGATGAACAAATATATGAAAGTGTTGCAAACCAACTATGTTACCCGGGCATAGCTGCGGTAAGTCGCCTAGCGGTTCTTACTTGAATAAAACAAATCATGATTTCGTTAACCTAACAATAAATTATTTGTCTTCTAGATCCTTGTCTGATCAATAAATCTATCAAACTAATACCAACTACCAACCCCTCCAAGTCCACAACCGCATGTTCATCTCCGTCTCCATCCGTAACGAAACACTTTTTCACCAACATACCCATACTCGCACCACGGCACTCCCACACGTGGAATACCTAAAATGGAAAAATGCTCATAATTTTAGAAATCTAATATTGATGTGAGTGCAACGCAGCGCACAAAAAGGGGGTCCGCCGCTTGGTGGGCTGCACACCCATGGCGCCTCCGACGCGTTCCGTAGCGATGGTGCGCAGCCCTGTAGCGGACCCTCTTTTGTGCGCGGCGCGCGGAGTTTCATTAGAGCGTATCCCCACGCACTGAAGTTGAGTAGTGAAGCAAATGCGTTAAGAGACACTGGTTTGTTTCCTTTATTCTATTTGTTTGCATTTTCTTGATGTCATAAATAATTATATTAATTAAACTCTTATAAATCACTGACAGTCTCCCCAACATTGGCGAAAGTGAGTGCTGGTCCATTGACTGAGTCCCTCCGAACGGAATAGTCACAACTGGGCATAGGCATCTCATCGGCCAATTCTGTTGTAGGGATCATGCTAGAAAGAAATGCGTGTGGGATATTTAAAAACTAGAAAACTATTATGTACTCGGCTTCCCAAACAATTTTTTTGACAACGAATCATGCTCTATCAGCTATGAAAAGGGGGGGGGGGGGGAGGAAGGAGGAGCAAGAAAAAAGAAAAAAAAAAAAGAGAGAGAAGAGAGAAGAGAGAAAGAGAAAGAGAGATAAAGAGAAAGGATGAGAGAGAGAGAGAGAAAGCTAGAATTTGGATGTTCAAGCAGTCCAAATGAAGAAGATTCCAGCCTTTTGGCGTAAATCGCCGCAAGAATTATCTTTCAATTACCAACCTAACTTCCAATCCGGAAGTAACAGTCTCTTCCGGCTCCGTGTAAAAGCACTTCACATGGAACGCCCGATCATTTTTCGTGATAAACCCAGCAGGATGGAAAGAGACAATGACAGTCACCATGAAATTGATCCCCCTAGGGCTGGCCTGAAAAGGTAAAAACTAAAGTTGTAGGTGTGCCACAAGGACGCCATGTTTTCGCCGCGCACCCTCATGCTTATGAATTATTACGCCACATTAGCACCATATTTTCGCCGCGCACCCCTAATTCGTCGTATATGCGCGCGCAATTGTGGCACACCTAATATAGCTAAACAGAGTGCCATGAGAATGTCATGTTTTCGCCGCGCACCCCTAATTCGTCGTACATGCGCGCCGCAATTGTGGAGTTTCGCCAGATAGAGGCAGGATCGTGGGACAATCAATTGCTTTCGAAAAATTCTCCAAGTATACGAGAGGTGATGCACTCTTATTGTTTAGCTCGCGGAACTTTTAATTGAATTTTTTAAACTTTTAATTGAACTTTTTTTACATAAAGTAACCCTTACCGATCGCAAACGCTGCATTCCACACTGCCCCAGAGGTAGAGTATAGGAATTATTGCCGCCATTAGCATACGATTGACGGCAGCTCTTGTCCTTTGCCCGACCCTGAATTTAGTGTAATTATAATTTAGAATTGGAATATTTAAAGCGGTATAACAGCCGGTTTTCGAAACGAATTTTGGATAACTGCATTCCCATGCATCATAAGCAAAGGAATATAATAATTAGAATAAAAAAATTGTGGAAGGCAGGAATCCATGCAACTTGCTCAAACTGTTGAAGATGGATATCTACGGTATCTAACTAAGGTACCGCGCAATCATTTGCATACCGGACATGTGAATACAGTAATAAGCATAAGTTTCTAAAAGCGGCTGTTGTACTGACCAGTTCGTTTTTATACGCGATGCGAGTCTGACGAAGACTGGGAGGACGAAAAATCGATGTATGATGAGGTAAAGTTATGCAGCGGCTTCGCGTCATCCACGACGGTTTCTCGCGGGGTTTCGCTTGTGGAAAACCGCTTATTCGGGGATTCCCTTGTGGGTAACTAGGCGAGGTGCGCGTGAGAAGTAGGCTAACGAAGGACAGTAACCAAACTGTTTTTTTTTTACCGTAACCAAAATAATTCTAACCTTCACAAAAATATTCCCAGCAAACGTCTTCTCCGTGGTAATGTCTAGTGATAAGTCGTTTTCCTGACATAGAACCTGAGGCGTACCTGAATTGAATAAATTCTTTTCGACAAGTACTTAGTTGTTAATTATCTTACCTTTTTGAAAACTAGAATCAATAGTATTCAATAGAATACACCGACTAATAATGTACATTTCTCTTTTAAAAAAATCAACACAAGTTACATAGGAAATGGAGGCACCAAATCGTTTCGGTGAAACCCATTTGGTGGCCGGCTACTGACTGTTTTTCTGTGGTCTGGGCAATTTTTCCCTTTTCCTGTGAATATTAACATACCAACGATTCTATTCTCTACAAAACTGTCGACTGATTTCGATAAAGTAAGCATAACACATATCCTCAGTAGACTGTGCATTTGTGAAGAATAATCTGAAGAAAAATGTTTCAAAGGTTATTTGAAGTCGAATCTCAGAAAATTATACGAAAAAAATGCGAACAAAGTAAGGAGGTAATCAATCAAACACAGGTAGGGAAATAGCTTGCTGAACTTTATAATGCGACTATGTTTATGTTAAAACGGTATAACAGCTGGATTTTGAAATGTATGTCGCATAGCTACGATCCAATGTAGTAGAGAGGTTATTTTCCATTCTAACCATGCACATTTTATGATGCATGGAAATTCGGTTTTTGCAAAAACCCGCTGCTTTATCTCTTTAACAGAAATAAAAGTGAAACACCGAGAGGGAAATTGTACAATAAACATGCATCAAACAACTGTCTGGCCATCTAAGCTCGGCAAATCTGGGTAAGACGCCCGGCCAAACCCTGAACGCCCACTAAAGTGGTTCTACTCATCGCGCCGCACTAATAATTACTCGGTTTTCCAGGTTAGCAGCGCGTAGCGCCGCGGTTTAGCCCCAATTTTTGAGGCGCGCTAGCCGTAAAAAGGTGCGCTGCGCTTAAATCTTTGTGCCCCGGTGACATTGAGACTTAGAGGGAGTAATTTGAAGATGATGTGAAATAAATAAGATGCCACTTTTGATTGAACGTAAATGGGTGACAGAGATGGTACCGCGACCCATATATTTACGGAGTAAGTTGGAGAAGAACCTTTAGAAAGATTGTGGTTATGGACGCGTTATGTAACTCAATCTAGAACTGTATATATAAAAGACGATGTAAGGTCACATTTTCATGTTAAATGTGTGAAAAACTACAGACGGGAAAAAACAGACACTATTAATCGAAGACCATGAACTACAGTGAACCTCTGCTCATGATAGGAGTGGCATGTACATATAATCGGAGGTAGAATAATAATCTTTATAGGTCGATATTTTCTAAAAAAATTTTGTTTTATGCTTCAAGAGAGTGCACCTTTATTCAAAGGAGTTGAAATTCAAAGTTGTTGCCTATGACATTTTCCGCAGAGGTCCAGAGTACGGGCGACGAGTTCCAGATGGCAAATTGCTCGACATCTTCGGTATAGATAGATAGACAGATGATCATAGATAAGGCGCGCAGTGTGAACTAGTTTGTAAGTGACCAAAAGGGACCCGAAGATGTTGGTGCGGTATTTAGGTTTATTGGACATATCAGGCACTTTATCTGAAGTACAGCCATACAGCGGAGATAGCACCGGTACGAATAAAAAGCTAAAGTTCACCGCCCTTAATTTCCTTATAAAATCGCACTGTGGGAGTCCATTTTGTCATGCAGATTTTGACCCAGAAATAAACTAATTTTAGGGGAATCGAAGTTGGGTTTCAAGGTTAGGCTATGCTCCTAAAATGCACATGATATTTTTATACACACACATGTATTTATACAGAAATGTATAAGGTCGACGAAATGCTGAAAGACGAGCGAAACATTACTAGTACCAAATTTTGCAAACAAATGAATGACACGACGCCAGTTTCTTGAAGCGAACTATACCATAATCATAACCCATAACCATAACATTGCGTACCTCTATTTGTAAGAACAATTTTGCTAAAGCATTTCGGCGAACACGTATTATAGCTTACCATTAGTCGATTTTCTAATAAATCCCAGAATCCGTTAGAGTTCGATAAATTAAACAAAAGTAAAAGAATGAATAAATGTTCTGTGCTCCAAGCCGGAGCTGAATCGTGCTATGACCTCCGTTTTCAGGCATTTGCATATATGTATATCCGACCACTTTTTAGTTGAACTCCTGTTTGTGTATAGAGGTGCGGTTCGAGTTTTCACTTTCACAAAAACACCCCCTCCATGACCCATTTTTTCCAAAAACTGTGTTATATTCAAATATTTACTTTGGCTGCCACGTTCAAACAATAATAAACGGTTTTCATGAGGTTCAACACAACGTTGTTTTGAGTGAGGAATTTGGGAAATACTTCTACCACAATAAATAAACTCACTCATATTCACCACTCCGATGCCCGAAATATTCCCCGGGACAGAAAATAGTATTCTACTGTTTTTCTCTGCGTGTCTCACAATAGAATGCTATGGTGAATATGGCCTCTGGTTTAAAAGTACGGTAGAGGGTGGAAAAATGGAATAATTGCCAAACCCATAGAATACCCGACCAATTGGCGACAAGTTCGAGACTATGTGATGACCGAGCAAATGGTTCCCTCTGTTTACTATGTGGTACCAAGCAAGTACAAGTGCACAGTCAGGGCCGCGACGACCCGCGCTCCAGGAGCCAGGCGCGCGATAGCCCGCCTGGCGACCGGTACAATTATAAAATATTTTTGTCATAATAATGTTGATATGTGCTGAACACAAAGTTTACTATATATTGCCCAAAACATGTAACTTGTACAGCTTCATGGTAATTCCTTGTAGGAGGGTTGGGGTTTCTCGAACGTGTAATTGTTTACATGTTGAAAGCGAAATACCGGGCGGTTTGTGAAACGCATCGAGTACACCAGCATTCTTAGCAGCTTATGCAAATGATCATAAATTAGAACAAAAAATCGAGCTAGATTCGAGCAAATTAGCATAAATACGTAAGAATTCAGTTGTCCGCGATGCGTTTCAAAAACCGACTGGTATGGTATTTTGCTTTAAAGGGACAGGCGAATCAAAGTAAACCTATATTTACGATACGTTCATAGTGACTATCAAGCATTTTTATTACAATATATACAAACTAAATATCACATTTATTTGCCATGGAAAACTTCCGATGCGCTCAGCTTAAATGTATACCGTAAAGCCGCAAATATCCTTGTCGTCAATGCAAATTTATCGTGAAATTATAATGCGATTAAAATTTGCATATATGGCTTTGAAATCTGCAGTTTTATGGTATACATATGCGTTGAGCGCATTGGAAAAAAGTTGTCTAGAGCGAATAATGGTGAAATTTAGTTTGTATATATTGTAAATGCTTGATAGTCATTATGAACGTATCGTAAATATAGGTTTATTTTGATGGGCCTGTCCCTTCAGTTCAGCACTTCTACTAACATTAGGATATAGAGGTATTTCCTCTAACCGCACACTCCTTGCTTTAGCCAATACCTTACCGTGAGATGGCATGTGTCACTTTTTGAAGGGTGTGACGGCTCAAATTCATTTTTTATGCGATAAGCATGCAATAATTCGATAAATATTTCAATGATAAGACTTGTGCAAGAATATGCACACTGCAGACATCATTCTCACAACATTAAAGCGGTATAACATCCGGTCTTGAAACGTAGTTGGACGCTTTACTCTCATCATGTTAGTGTATGCGAATAACTGCGCGATACTGCTCGATTTTATAGCTTAATTATATTACTTTGCATACGGCTATGGGAATGTAGCGGTCCAAGATACGTTTCAAAAACCGAAAGTTGAATCGCTTTAAAAAAATGCACACTTCCGATCAATCAAATAATTCATTTTTTTTTGTGAACTCGGACTCTGCATGCTGGGCCAAAAGTGTCTCCTCTCTTTGCGTTCTAATGATTCTAGAACATGTGTTCCTGGGAAAGCATTAAAAAGCAAGAGCGGGAGGGTGTTCCCGGCCGATTAGCTCCCTTGAGTAGATTTTTCCTAATTTTTGTTTAGTTTTTTATATTAATTTTAATTATTACTACATAATGTTTTGTATAGTTTTTTTCCTGCTATTATTCAGCCTGTCTGAGGATTTGCTTTCGATCGTGTGCTAGTAGAATCCTTTGCATTATATTTTTTCAAGATCGTGTCCATAATTCAGATGGAAGAAACTGTCAAGGATGCCACGGAAGGTCCTTCTGTGAATGAAGAAACGCCGGAAAATAAGGAGCAAGAAAACGATTCAATGGTTAGTTTGCTAGTTTTCAGTCGCATGTGCACAATTAAAACCAGTGCATATCATTTTAAAGGATATGTGGCAGGTGCATCAGAAGTCCGCCATGAAAGTTTCGCAGCGTTGCGCAGGTGCGCTTTAAATGCAAATTGTTTTGCAAGATCTGTGTATATTCTCCCTGAGTGCGCCATATGGACGCCAAATAGAGGCAGGACGAAACTGCAAAGGATGCCACGGAAGGTTCTTCTGTGAGTGAAGAAACGCCAACCACAAAGGAGGTAGAAAGAGATTATTTGTTTTGCATGAATACAGTCGCATAATTCTAACGTGGTGCGCGGTTGCCAGAGGTGCGCGAAGATGTGCAGATTATAGTGCGCGCTCATATGGAATACTTTTCGGAGGAGCGGCATGGCGAATTCTCCCTGAGTGCGCCATATGGACGCCAAATAGAGGCAGGCATGAGCTGGGCTGGCGGAAAGTTTCGCGGCGTTGTGATTTGCTTTTGTATCTATTGTATTTCAGATGGAACAAGCAACCAAAGATATGCCCGCGGAAGGTCCTTCTAGTGAGGAAAAAGTGCCTGCCTCTAAAGAGATAGATAATGATTCAACGGTTCGTTTGTTTAGAATTCAGTAGTATGATTGATTACGATATGATGTGTATCCGGTTTATTCCAGTTGAAACTGTTCTCCGAAGCTAAAATAGTACGCTGACTAGAAAAAAATTAATATTGTTGAAATGACACGTCTCCTATGCATTGGTGTTTTTTTCTCCCCTTCGGGTATTTCCGGGACCTCTCTTTTTATTTAGGTCCTTCCAAAAACATGATTTACTTTGAGTAATAACATTATCGCGTTCTTTTCTGTATTGGGACCACACACGACGAATTATTTGAAATTCCCGCCGACATTTGTATTCAGGCAATTTATACGGTAGTGCGCCATATAAGGGAGGGTATAAAACGCGGTCCGCGCCTGCGGTCTGCGGTCCGCGGTCCGCGGTCCGCGGTCTGCGGTCCGCGGTCCGCGGTCCATCAGCCTGCGTCGCGGTTGAAGCTGAATTTTTACATGTAAACCGCAACGCGCATGAATAAGTATTAATTTTGCAATAGTTTTGCATCATGCGATTCTTTTCTCCGAGGACAGGTCTAAATTACCCCAAATTTTTGTACTTTGCCAACTTATCGAAACGCGAGACTCCTAAGAACGAACTGAAAAGCCTTTTGGAAATAAATTTTCCTTTTCTGTATTTGTTGACGCAATGTATTTGGGTGCAACATGATAAAATGATGACTTGAGGTGGGATCGGACTACGGCATTCCCCATATTTCTCCGCTGAAAAGTTGCCATTCCTATTGCCGAAAAGTTGCTATTCCAAGCCGAAACGTAAAAAGTTTTGTCGGGGCTATTTGTCTTGCCGCAAAACTGAGCTCCCTCTCTCCCTCTACACTCGAAAGGCGACTTGAGATATTCTAATTTTCGTTGCGTTCAATCAGAACGTCAAACCTTTTTTGCTAGCGTAAAAGAGTGCCTGGGCTCCTTATTGTTAGATTATTCTAATGTAAAATCTTCATTCGTAAAGATTTTCATCTACGTTGCAGTCTTTCATAAGTATTCCCTATTTTCGTGCGTGCTGCGGTGTATTCTCAATCTTACATGACAATCAGGAAACATAGTGTGTGGAAGAAATCATTATGTGATGGAAAGCCGCCTCAGGCGGCGTTTTCCGCCTGGTAAGATATAAAGGAGAAGACTTTGTCACGGATTTTGTTTGTTTGTGTATCACAAAGAAAGCCTTCATAACGTTTCGATAAATCAAAATCCAAATGGAACATACAAAATCTTTGCCCTGGGCCGGGTTCGAGCCCGCCAAACAACACATCCCTTCTCAAGTAACAGACGAGCGCTCTACCTGTTAAGCTGTGTCAGCTTATGATACGAGTATCTCTCTGCTAAGGGACTTTCAACAGCAAATTTGCGTGGTGCAATTAGTGCCATCGAGAATCCAGAATCACATAATTATTCGTTTTTTTTAGAACAGGAAGAGTGCATGTAAATACAAGAAGATGAAACAGAAAATGAATGAGAGAGAGTGAGTGAGAGAGAGAGAATACCGATCTTACAGGAGCAAGACGATCCTTAGAGAGATAAGAGAGAGAGAGAGAGAGAGAGAATTGCAACGTGAAGCTTGGCGACGCCGGGGCGCAAAGAAGGGGTTCGCCACAGCGGAGCGGCGCACTCTAGGGTGCCCGGTAGGCGGTAGGTGTACCACGCGAAGTTTCCCCAGTGTACAATTAGAAAGAAAGAAAGGGCAGGAATAATGAACGTTGTTTGTTTACTTCTGCAGAAATATACTACGTATTGTAATAATACGAGGGCTCGCCCATCTGTTGAATATAATGTGTATTTTATATAAAATCATTACACATGTCCACATCTTTTATCCACATGTCCACATGTTTTATCCGTAGCGCACACAAGAATGACCAACAAAGCTAGTGACAGTTGTTACTCGTGTGGTGATGTTAAAGGGTCAGGCCCACCGTTTTGAACCCATATTTATTATTTGTTCATAATTTTTGTAAAGGGTGTTTATTATAAAATATACACACTGAGTTTGAGCTGGCTTTACCATCACGAAGCTTTTCACGTTCGCTTTCCTTACAGAGTATACAGTATGGGAAAGCAATTGCACCCTTATTTCCTTGTTGTGCGTGTCCCGAGGGTAGCCGACTGTATAGTCAGGCTCATAGGGACAGAAAAAAGAGCGATTTGCCCCCGGGACACGCACAATAAGCAAATAAGGGTGCAATTGCTTTTCCATACTGTATACTCTGTAAGGAAAACTTACGTGAAAAGCTTTGCAATGGTGAAGCCAGTTCAAACACAGTGTGTATATTTTATAACAAGCACCCTTTACAAAAATTATGAACAAATAATAAATATAGGTTTATATCGGTGGGCCTGACCCTTTAACATTGAGACTACGAGTCAATATGTGACTATAACATCTTTATACTTATAACAAAAAATAGTTTCTAATAGTTTGAGCCAGAAGTAGGCGCAAACTAGAGAGTTTACCACACTCAGGTACATAGATAGGATCAGGTCCGGGTGAAAGTTCTGATAAATTTTCTTGTACAGAAGACATTTCGAGAGACGTTACTGTGAAGTGGGCATTCCACCCTACTAACATCCTCCCGCAGCGCCATCTCCGCGCACATCCGCCATTCTCGTTGTTAGATGGGGCGCGGCGCACCATCTAACAACGAGAATTTTTACAGCGCGCGGCGAAAAAATCAGCCGAGAGTCGAGACTTAGTATTCGCCAGACTATCACGAAGTTCCCGACAGTGCACTGAGCACCCTTTCGTTAAAACCTGGCGAATATGTGGCGAGTGGCCGCGCATACTTTTACCTGCCTGCTTCTGCATCAATTTTAGTATTCTCGTACAGACGCTCATCATTCGCCGCATGAAATATTCGCGCCAGGGATCGCCGCGCAATACCCGAGTATCCTTAGTAAATGCATGGACAGGAGGGCGCACAGGTTCAATTTCCGGTTGACACACATGTGGAGTGTCTCTTAGGGGATGCGCGACAGGTACGCGGTATGTAAGATGTGCACCTCAGTGGCGCGGCTGGTGCGCCATGTGGCATTGACACACAATAGAGAAAGTGCGGCGTACACTTCTTTCCTGCCGCGTACACACTTTTTTTTGCGCGCGGCTCACCGATGACTCTGAGTACTCAGGTTGACATACCGATGAGTCAGAGTGTCGTTCTCTACATTTTAGAGATGTTGCTCTTCCCTGACCCTAAATTATGTTGTTTACACTTGCACATGCTGCTGCTAACATTAGTTTCGTGTGTGCGTTGTCCAGGGATTATAATTATACATATGGATATGTTGGGTATCCTCTACATCAAATACACTCGATTAAATAGGCAAGCGATTAGACGCCGCTAGTTATTTCTACAGTGCTCAATTACCAAGTTACAGTACTTTTTACCCACTACCAAATTACAGTACTTTTTGGGTCTGAATACGCGGTTGTCTAGCTGTGATCTTCATTTCCTAATAATCCTGCATACTATGAATAACGTTTTCACAGTCATGCTGAGTAATCCGCCAGTTTTCTCTCAGGAAAAATTGGGGAAATTTTTCTTACGTGCGCCTCTAAGCCAACGCCACTTT